>JADPWL010002306.1:0-13694 GCA_019059595.1 Marasmia exigua | reverse complement strand
AATCAGTATCTATTATTATTTTAGCAAAATGGACAAATTTTTACTACAAAAAAATCATTTTTATACCGTTTCGAATCAAGAAAGAAAAACAGATGACCCTTTTTTAGTTATATTTAAATCTGTATTTTTATTACAATATTTTTTAAATTATTAATTAAATACCGGAATTGACGTAGTCCTGAGGCTCAACGTATTGTGTTGTGATGTCGTTGCTCAAATAAATTAAATTGAAAGTTTAAAAAACCCCCGACGGCAGCCATCTTGGATATGAAATTTATCACAATACATATATTCTGCTACTCAAGCCCTTTTATATGATACCCATATTATTGGAGTTGTGTTAAAACATACAATCCATATCTTTGTGACGGCGGCCATCTTGGATCGATTTTTATCCAACATAGCTAAGAACACTCGCCCCTAATTCATCTTTTAAACAAAAAAAACAAAATCGATTTATTTGTTCGGGAGCTACGATGCCATAGACAGACACACACATACACACCCACAGACACGTCAAACTTATTACACCCCGTCGCTTTTGCGTCGGGGATTAAAAAGTTTAGGCGACTTTTTTGTCGTATTGTTCATTAGTATGTTTTCTATAAATGTATAACTCATAATGACCTGTGGTATTCACTCATTCACCTCATGATTGTTTTCTATAATACTGAACCGCCGAGCAAATAATAGAAAAAAAAATCTAGAGGTGCATGCTCGTGTACAAACTACGACCCCCTTCACACCCCCCCACGCGCCTTCAATATGGAAGGCGCTTGATTATCCACTGAGGTATCATTTACTGATTGAACTATGGGTACAATTAGTAATAAAATAGGAGGTACCTGTCACATAAAAAAAATACAGAGCGTGTGAAAGGGTGGAGAAGATTAGGTCGTAAAGTCCGGATCGCGCTAAGATTTGTACAAATGAAAGATGATATTTCCAGTAGACCCAATGGACAACATTTCAAAATTGCTAAGCTCTGAAACAAAAAATACCAATTCTTTGTTTACTTTTCCGCTGCTCGAATATATATTTATTCATCTTTTATATTGCTTATTTACTGAGAAAAAAATTAAAAACTAAAAAACGTAAGATGACGTCATCGGACGGCAGAATGTAAAATATTCCTTTGCTTAGCACATTATAGTTTTAAATTTACGTAATGCCAAACTCATGACATGTAACTGTAAAAAAAAAAGACAACTTGTCAACGTTGAATGTATGAATGACGTTGACAATGTTGACACTAGTATTATTTACCTTTGACAGTAGTACCTTTTTTTTATTAAAACAATGATAAGCAAAGGAATATCGCTGTATTCAGCCGTCCGATGACGTCATTTGGCGCTTACGTCTATTTAGAATAAAAAGAATTTCAATAATTATTTTATGCATGAAAATGGACAAATTTTGAAAAAAGAAAAAATATGGGTCTGTTCATTTTATGTCTACTTTCATATAAAAAAACAATATGGACATGTTAAAAATATGAAATGTTGTCCATTCTCGTGCTCGTGATATTTTGAAAACATGGTGGATATCACCTAAAAACCATACAAAAAAACTATGTTTTAGTGATATATGTCGTATGAAAATAAATATCAAGAGCTCGAGAATTGGGCTCCTGGCAAAAACGTATCTTTCAAAAGATTGGAACATTTGCAACTGGATCAGTGCAGAGATGCGGAACAGTGAAACGCTTCATTTGGAACATCAACTCTCAGACAGATCCGTGATTCGCTCCGCTCATTCGGATCATTCGGCTCACTCGGATCCTTCAGCTCATTCGGATCATTTGGCTCATCGGATAATTCCGCTCATTCGAATCATTCGGCTCACTCGGATCATTCAGCTCATTGAGTTCATTCGGCTCATCAGATCATTCTGCTCATTCGGTTCACTCGAACTCGAGATCCATTCGAGTCGAATAATACATTCGGAGCGAAAATTAGAGATTCGGAACAGTGTATCATTTGGCTGTGTCGCATCCACAGATCACCCCCAATAGATGCCGTATGAGTACCGCTTTCTTCTAATTTCAACGTGTCAATGTAGGCGGTAGGAAAGGGGAGAGGGAGACGTAACACTCGCTACGTGATTGGCTACTTCAACGACCAGTCGGTCCAGTAGTGATGTGACGAGTAAAATAACTTTTATTCAATGTCGATAACCTAATATATAATTTTATTGATTATCAAAATGATTTTAACAAGAACTTAACTAGACTTTCAATCTATGCTGTTTAAATTAAACTACCGTCCTCTACATACAAAATATGCTGTAATAGTGAGTGAAATTAAATTTATCAAGTTTCATTAAGTTACGAAACGTTGATTTAATAGTATATTTAATAAAAGTTTAATTTATTTATTCTTATTGCATAAAGTGTAACTATAAGTGTTGTACTTAATACCGGAACACGTTTTTTGCTACTCAACCATTAAGATAAGCTTTAAGTTTGTTGATGGTGTAAGAGAAACAATACTAAAACTACAAGTAAAATAATATAAATATACAATTAGATAACAACTTTTTTTTTATGTTATATGCGGCAGACGAGCAGACGGCCTGATGGTAAGCGATTGCCGCCGCCCATGGAGCAAGTCGAGCAATAATAGAGTAGGAATAAAAGCACTAATGAAATTAAAAATATATTTATAAAAATATTCACACAAGATACAATAAAATTTATTGGTTTTTAAAATGTACAAGTTTAGTAAACACCCTCCTTATAGTAGGGGAGCCCAAGAGGGGATTTCGGGATTTACTAAAGCGCGGCAGATTAATATACAGTAGGATACCTGGTACCCGGCTACTTACTTCCACCAGATATGAGCCTCATTTATAAGGACGCCCGTAAAGGATAAAGGATCAGATTAGTAAAAAAAAATTGTTCATTTGAAATTTTCGGGCGCGTCAGATTAAGGTAGGGGGAGTTAGTTATATGCTAAAACATCTATATTCCTCTAATCTGACAATTTAAGGGTGACGTAAAGAAGGGGGAGGGCTACAAAGTTGAAAAAAAAAAAACGTCATCTCGACATTCTCGAGCGTGGTTAATTTTTTTTTTCTTTTGAAGGGAATAGATCAAGATTTATGAGAAATATATAATCTGACGATTTTCACAAGCCGAAGTAATAAAAATTAATTAATAAAGTTTTATTCGTGCAACTACGCGATGCCTGTATTCCCCTCTCCGCGTTTCATTCCTCTCTCACTTTTCCTCTATCTATTGCTCTCTCATTCCGTCCCTACTCCACTCTGGTTTCTGTTGCCATGACAGCTGATCACAGAGACGCGTTCACGACTTGTAGTTTACAACGTATTACCAACGTTTTTGTTTATTTCATGATTTTAATATGTTGTGGTTCGTGTTCTATTGAAGAGGAGATGAGTAAAACTCGAAGTCCAGATTCGTATTGATTTTATTTACAACTTAGAGCCAGAGGAGGAAGATGATTCTACCGATGAAGATGACGATTAAAAAAAAATGCTTACAAAAACTTAATTTTTTATAATTATTTTGTTGTAAATACAAGTATTCTTCTAAAAAAAATTCACACTTTTTAATTTGCATGCTATTTCTTGAGCTTTTCATTTAATTAAGTTTCATGATTTAGAAAAATGAAAAAAAAAAATTTTTTATTGTCAGATTAGGCGTATCCCTCCAGGTAATCGTCAGATTATGAGATATTACGTCCAGGACATTAAGATGAACCATATATATCTTAATCTGCCGCGCTTGAGTAGTTCAAGATGACGATTTTTTTTGCACATTCTAATAATGGCCGTGAGCTTGCGTCACATCTGAATCGTCAGATTATTACATAATAGCTTTTTTTAAGTTCACTTAACATTCCCTTCGAAAATCTGACGCGCTCGATTAAGTTTTTTTTTTTTCAATTTTCAACCCTTACGTACGACCACCCCCATCATGAAAACTATCAGATTAACATACGTACATGTTTGAAAAAACGTTAAACATAGATTCTATCAATATCTGACACGCTCGAGTATGTCCATGCAACAGTTTTTTTTTACATTTTTGAAAATCTATAGTTGCTCCCCCACCGATGAAAAGGTATATATCATATGACATTTTTTTCTTCTTATCATCTAAGCTTTGCACTCAATAAGTCTCAATGACGCTCGAGTAAATCCCGATTTAGCACGGCGGGCTCCCCTATTATTACTGCAGCCTTTGGATTTGACTTTCTGGTAAGGTACAGTAATCTTTATAAACTAATAAAAATGTAGGTGGTTAGCATCTTGTCAATTATTGAATAATCAATATAAATCAATTTTATACAGTAATAAATGCTGCTAAGCCTAATAAGAATAAAGAATAAATATATCTTAATTTTATTTAATTATTCGTTTAAAGAATGCAAATAGTTCCTATTTAATTATTAATTCCGTATTTCCTTGTTGACAAAAAAAATCTACATGCAATTTATGATAGGACAAATATCGATATACCTATTATTATTTTCTAGAAAGTTAGTTGGACGCAAATAAGCAATAAGTCGTTAACCCACAAAATTTCCGAAAATGAATTAAGTATGCAGTTCTATTAGAAACCAGTCTAAGAACATTTTTCAAAAACGTTTTATCAAATATACACCTTAGATCATTAAAAAAACACGTATTTTTATTTATGATAACGCCCTATGAACCTTACATAAATTTACAATAAATTGCTAAATGCCTTGACTTACACTTTTGAACATTTAGCGCCACCTGTTAGTTCGCAAATAACAACTCATGAAGCATGACAAGTTATTGCGAAACAGCAACACTAAATACTTCGATTTGTAACCGTCCGGTGCTAGCTTCTTTGATAAGAGTTTTTTTCGACAAAAGTTGTTTATATATAAATATTACTGGTGCATTAGTATGTTGAGATAATAAAGTTAACAAGAAACATTGGTTGTTGCAAGGTAAGTGTTTAATATGGTTTATTTAGTCATTTTTATTCACTTACAGGTTAGGTTATCTGTGTTTTCGGTTTAATTAAGTAAAAAGTATACATTATATTGTGAATGAAAGTTCAAATATATTAAGAATTGGTTAAGTTCAAACTATTCAAAGTGCAAAAATAACCGAATTCATAAGTTTAATAATGTTTTCGGAGCGAAAGTCACTTAATTAGTTTTTGCAAAATAGTGAATCCACGATAGCTATAAGTTTGTTTTATGCTTATGTTACTTAATAGATTTTTGCAGAAATATCTAAGGCAACATTCAGCATACAATTTCGTTTCATGATCCTTAGCATAATTTTTGCCAAAAAGTAATAAGTACTCAAATGATTTTTTTTATAAGTCGTAAATGAGTGAAAACCTATACTTTTAGAAGTATCCAAGGATGTGATCACGCATTAATCTAGCAATTTATTATTGGATTAGGTTACATTGCTTGTTCAACAGCTTTTAAGACCCCTTTAGCACAGTGGTTAGACGCCAGCTAAGACAATAGGGTCGCTGATTAGTTTCCCCGCCTACACAAATGTTTCTAGGTTGTAGGGTGTGTGTTTTGTAGTATAATATATATGTATATGTATATTGATACAACATCACATCATCAGCAACCCACACTCGTCCACTGCTGGACATAGGTCTCCCCTAATGCACGCCACTGCTCCCGATTTTCGGCCACTCTCATCCAGCCCACACCAGCCAGCCTTCGAATGTCATCATCCCATCTTGTCGCAGGGCGTCCTACACTACGCTTACCGAGTCGCGGTCTCCACTCAAGGACTTTACGGCTGTCAGTTCTGCGGCTAATATGACCAGCCCACTGCCACTTCAGTTTGCTAATGCGGTGGGCTATGTCGGTGACTCTGGTTCTCTGTCGGATTACATCATTTCTGATGCGGTCCTTCAGAGATACTCCGAGCATAGCCCTTTCCATAGCTCTTTGAGCGACTTTGAACCGGTGGACTAGTCCAGCCGTGAGTGTCCACGTCTCGGCACCGTAAGTCATGACCGGAAGGACGCACTGGTCGAAGACTTTCGACTTAAGACTTTGAGGGATGGGTGACAAGAAGACTTGACGAAGTTTACCAAATGCTGCCCAGCCTAGCTGAATTCTTCTATTGGCTTCTCTCTCGAAGTTGTTTCTGCCTAATTGGAGCGCTTGTCCTAGATAGACATATTCCTGAACAACTTCGGGAGGTACTCCATTAACAGCGACCGGTCCCGGATCAACGAGCTCGTTGAACATGACCTTGGTTTTATCCAAGTTCATCCGAAGACCGATGTGTTTGGAAGATTCAGCCAGGCTGCTCACCATCTCCTGTAGGTCTTGTAGGGTTTCCGCCAAGATGACGATGTCGTCTGCGAATCGTAGGTGTGACATGTACTCGCCATTAATATTGATTCCGCGCTCCTTCCAGTTTAGCGTTCCAAACATGTCCTGCAGCGCAGCGGAGAAAAGTTTCGGAGATATAACATCTCCTTGTCTCACACCACGTCGCAGCAGGACAGGCTCAGTTTGGCCATTTTGGATTACTACGGACATATTAGCAGCGTCATACAGACACCTCAACACCTCGATATATCGCCATTCGACTTGGCACCTTTGCAAGGCCTCTAGAACAGCCCAGGTCTCGACGGAGTCATAAACTTTTTCATAGTCCACAAACGCCATTCACAGGGGCTGGTTATACTCTTTGGTCTTCTGTATAAACAGCCTCACTGTGTGAATATGGTCTATGGTGCTATAACTCCGTCGGAATCCGGCCTGCTCTGCAGGTTGAGCTTCGTCAAGTCTTCGTGTAAGGCGATTCGAAATGACTCTTGAGAACAGCTTATAGACGTGACTCAGGAGAGAAATTGGTCGATAGTTCTTCAGTAAAGTTTTGGTCGCCTTTCTCGAAGAACAATACGACCAAGCTCCGCTGCCACGCCCTAGGAGTTCTCCCGGAGAAAAGAACTGAGTTAAATATACGCCGAAGTTCCTTCAGCACCGGCTTGCCGGCTGCTTTCAGAAGCTCGGTTGTAACTCCGTCTTCTCCCGGGGCTTTTCCATTTTTAAGTTGCCCAAGAGCTGCTTCGATCTCCTCCAGGCTGATGTCGGGAAGATCCTCCGTCGCATGGCGGGTTAATGTGGCTCTTAAATCCTTCTCATCCGGCGTAGGGTGAGGTGAGTGCGACTCGTATAACTGGCTGTAGAAGGTGTAAACTTCCGAAAGAATCTCAGGCTTTGAGGTAACGACTTCTCCGTTTGTTTTGGTCACCTTCGACAGGTAACTCCTTCCAAGCTGTTGTACGAAGACTTTGGACCCCCGGTTCTGCTCAATTGCTCTCTGTATTGAGAGTGTATTGGAACTTCGGAGGTCACGTCTTATCAGCTTGGAGATGGACTTATTCAGAGCCCGTTGTTCTGCCGAAGTGACTGATGGATCGTTCCGCCTCTTGTCCATTAGGTCCAGAGTCTCTTTCGAAAGTTTAGACCGCTTGCCCATACGTCGCAACTCACAAAATTTTGCACCCTCGTCCCGAAGGATTTGCACCACTTGGTCGAGTTCTTCGTCGATATCCACGTCAATTGTGGTTTCCAAAGCAGCGAACCGATTTTCCAATTTTAGTTGGAGGGCGTCGAAACCAGCGAGCGATTGGAGCAGATTTGGCCGGAGCGTGGACTTCATCAACCGAGAACGTTTAAGCTTAAAATCGATATTCAGAGTGCCTCTGAGAAGTCGGTGATCACTTCCGGTTTTAAACCTATTGATCACTGAGACATCTCTGAATATTCGCTTTTTGTCCGATATGATGAAGTCGATCTCATTTTTAGTCATAGTATCGGGGCTCTGCCACGTCCATTTCCTCTGGGGCTGTTTCTTAAAGAACGAGTTCATTAAAAAAAGCCCCTCGCGCTCTAAGAAATTGACGAGCATTTGCCCCCTATGATTTCTACTCCCAAAGCCGCATGATCCCAACATCGATCGCTGCAAGTCTGTACACCCATTTTAGCGTTGAAGTCCCCCATGATTGACAACGTTATAGTGAGCCTTGGTGGTGGCGAATGTGTTTTGAAAACACACCTACGTTTGTACACTGCCGATGATTTTATCGAAGTCATAAGAAATTGCCGTAGAAAGAATAAGTTTCAAGTCACGAAACTTACAAAGGACGATTTCTTTTCCATAGAATCGATTCAAAACCAAATAATGAATAGAAAATGCGACATACAAAAACAAAAAATCTCTTGGCTGGACACATTTGAAATTGAATTCTGAGAAAAGTGAAAAATGAGTCAACCATCCTGCACATGAAGTCAAAACTCACAGATGACGCAAAAAATATTGACATAGGTAAAGGAAGGAAAGGGCGTAAGAAACAAATTGATTTTGAAACTGCTTTACCTTTGCTGCACCCTGAAGGACGGGAACTCAGTACAGAAAAAATTAAAGATTTAAAAGATATATTAAAACTGATTCTAAGTGATGCTAAACCATTTTATAATGTTTTAAAAACAGCAAGAAGTGGTGGTTTTAGCGATGATGTAGATGGGTTTGGTTCTTCTATAGATTTTGATGTTTAAGAATTAATAAGAGAAGAGTAGAAGACGAGGGCTTGCTCTCCACTTTCGTTTTGTATTTTCTTTACCTTTCTTATAATGATTTTATTATTTAAAAACAAAAATGTTTGATTGAGCATATTAGTAATATTTTCAAAAATGGCGAAGTGATTTATTGTGACATTTTGTAATTTCTTTATTTTATTACTGATATAAATAAGGAAGATGTATAAGATAATGATAAGTATTATACGTATATATTTGTAATCCCACTGTTGATTCTGACATCCGTAACACAGGTGCTTGAGCTACCTATCTCGGAGTCAGATCAATGTATGTGACGTTGTGAAATATTTATTTATTATTATAAGTATAAAAAAATTGAGACTGCTTATTATCTAAGTATTAAAAATACGTAAATACATATACCAAATACTTAATGATAAACAAATAAATAAGTGCAATGATAGAAATAAAGATACACTAACAGAGTATTGAAAAAATGAAGACTGTTTTTAACTTAAAAATAAGTTCCTAATAATTAGTGCAGAAGTTCCTACCAATTTATTTTTGTAACGTTTATACAATAAAGTTGATTATTTTAGAATTATGGTTTTTAATGATATAAAAATGCGGAATAAGATAACACATATAAAAATTATTCAATAACAACTCAAGTAACATGATTTGTTTCTTAAAGCTACTCAACAACGGTTTTTATTTTTACAAAAGTGTTTCAAAGCCCTTAACGCATTTAAAAAAAAACTACCAAGATCAATTGGTAATTTAACAAAAACATTTTATGTTACTTGAAATGTTTTATTAGATGTAAATAAGCTATAGAAAGTTTTGCTATAAAAAAAAACTGTTTTTTCTCCTAATACCAACTTTATTTTTCTATTATTTATATGGAAATAAGTTTAATAAAATAACTGACTTTGATATATCATCAAACATGCCTATATTTTGGAAAATCTCCATACAAAGTAATTAAAACTTGTTCTGAATTTTCAAACGCCATTTTCTCGGAATGACAGTTAGGTGGGTTAACACATTATTGCTTATTTGCGTCCAGTTGTGCATCACTCGTAATTCTTGGTCACATTTTGGTTCTATGACACAAAGAGACGAACATATGAAATAAACATATGAGAGTAAGAGACCTTTTCAAAAAGACATCAACGCGCTTGGACAATCAACATGACACGTCCATTTTAACTTGATCTCTGCGAAAAATAATTCCAAATGAATTTTTACTTACGGATGAAAAGTTATTCCACACCATTTCACACAACAAGAAGTCATTTTTCTGTCGAAAACAAACGCTTAAAACACAAATAACTTTTTTCGCACGGACAAACTTCCAGGTCAAAGACTTGGTCAGCACTGAAACAACGACTACTAACATTTGTGCAATATCACATATGTTTGGCACGCGTCTGATGCCCGTAATGCGGTATCTATTGGGGGTGATCTGTGGTCGCATCACTGAGTCGTTTCAGTAAAGAGTTACACACGTCTAATTTCCAGAGATATCCTCGAAGCCATGCACAAAGACTGCGGCATGCCACTGTCGAAGCTGCACGTGGACGGCAAGATGACCTCCAACGATCTGCTGATGCAGCTGCAGGCAGACCTGATCGGTATACCAGTGTGTAAGTATAACCTATGGTTTTGTTTTTTTTTTGTGTTTTTTTTCTAGCCTAGGAGTGCCGGTGGCTTTTTTATTGGATAAGTGGCAGACGAGTAGACGAGGATCGCCTGATGGTAAGCGATTGCCGCCGCCCATAGACACTCGCGAAACCAGTGGAGTCACAAGTGCGTTGCCAACCTTTAAACCCCTCTTTCCCTCGGATTGGGCCTCCGGTACCCGCACTCACGCAGCGAAACACAGCACAGTGCTGCTTCACGCCGGTTTTCTGTGAGGCCCTGGTATCACTCCGGTCGAGCCGTCCCATTCATCCCGAAGCGAGGATCTCCCACTGTCAACGAGTCGAACGAACGGTGCGGCGGTGCTTCTCTTCTTTCACAGAAAATGACGATTTTCGTTTGTGTTTTACGAACTTCATGGCGACGAGAGACGCCCCTGGTCATAGTCTTCTAGTACTTACAGTACAGGGGCCTTAGCGCCAACGTCACGTTTTTTCTGTTAGTGCAAACTTTACCAATAGACGGCGCCAACGAACGCCAGCGCCGTCTATTGGTAAAGTTTGCACTAACAGCAAAAAAAATCTCCCAATCGATTTATAGTCCATTCAGCGTAAGAAGGACAGGAGTAGGACAGTTACAACGTTTCGTATCATGCATTCAACTTTCTACAAATAAAAATATTAAGTTATAAAAATCATTATTTTCTTTATGGTCTCATTCTTCCAAAATTTAATCTGAACAAGAACATAAAATAATTATTATTATCAATAAAATTCAGATTGCGAGACACCTGTACTTTTAGCCGGGAAGAGGCCTATCTGACTGAGGCCGATCTAGCTCGGCCGACTGGCTCCCCTCGAGGCTGATGAAAATGCCCCTATTCAGAAAAAAAAGGTGTATGTAAGGGGTCCCCGGCAGAGTAGAATAGGCCACCCTCACTCTTACCGAGGTGTCGTAAAAGGCGACTCAGGTAAAGCTGCTGGCATGATCATCAGCACCCAGAGAAGGAAAACTCTGCATTTTATCAAAACCCTCGCCAACCCGTCTGCCAAGCGTGGTGAGTATGGCAATTACCCCTCATGTGATTGAGGGAGGCCCGTGCCCCAGCAGTGGGGACTTAAATGGGCTGATGATGATCAATAAAATTTGTAAAAAATATTTTGTAATTTTTGCCCATAGGAATTGACACAAACAATCGCAATACATCAGTAATCGGTATGTCAGCCATCTAACCATCGAATCACGATTATTATCTTGTTCAAAATATGCCCGCATGGATTGCATTAGGGACCAAGAACTGGTAATTTCTCTGGGTGACGAAGGTGGTTCTGATACGTCAAGCAAGAAATTATATTTACAGATTAATAAGATGGATATAATTCAATTTTTTGTCATTTGTTGCTTGTGTACAACCTGTGCGGATAAAGAATGGGATCAGAAATGGCGGCGCATCTATTTGCTTCTCGCTCGCACACTATTTGCGTCTATACTCGCATCCCACGAGTGCGAGTATAGACGCAAATAGTGTACGAGCGAGAAGTGGATAGATTGGCCGCCATTTCTGATCCCATTCTTTATCCGCACAGGTTGTACCACTAAGAAAATTTACATATTGTATTTCATATTCAGATAGTTTAAATTCATAGATAAAATATTGATTAAGTTTTAAAAATCAAACAAATAAAAAGTCGATTAGATTTCTAAAGAAAATATTCTCGATTTTCAAAAACATCGGTCAGGTTTAAAAGAGCGTCTCACTTTTAATGTCAAAGTAGAACTCTCCAATTCACCTTCAGATACTGAATGGACTATAGTTTAAAGTAATAATGTCCTAAATGTTGTTTATCGTTTGTCCAGTGCGAGCCCACACGTGGGACATGTCGGCGCTGGGCGTGGGCATCGTGGCGGGCAGCGCCGTGGGCGTGTGGAGTGTGGACAAGTGGCGCCAGCACGCCATGCCCACCGATACCTTCCTGCCCACCACAACCGACGACGGTCAGTCACTGAACAACACTCCAGCACACGCGTGGGCTTGTCGAGCCTTTACCAGTGGCGGCATACAGAAAATAGGCATTACTTCATTAAAGTCGATAAAAAAAGGAGACTAAATTTTCATTTGTAGTATAGTTGAGCCAAGCTAATAAACCACATTTGAAGCTTCTAAATTTTAGCTTCATAGAGAGGTGACGTACTAAAAAGGTCGATTACAGTGAATAATGAATATGCACTTCAAACAAACGAGAATCAAATAATATAATAATGAAAAAGAAGTTATTAGTACTTTTATTTGGAGAAATGTGAATCAAAATTATTGAAAAGAAAGAGGAAAGTAGGTACCGATCCGAGATATAGCGGCCAGTTTATTTCATTTTCATCGAAATCAAAGAGCTTATATTGTGTGCCATAGATTTCATTTCTTTTTACAAAATTATTAATGTATTTATATTTTTAAACTAGAAGATATTTTTTTATTTATATTTTGTATTGTAATCAGAATGTGGATTTTCATTTATGGATGAATATTCCTACACGATCAACATTGAATCCGTTCGATTATTTGGGGAACATCACTAGAGTTTAAAAAGAAAATAGGTTGACATACACAACATTGTACTAACATTACAATCCATAGAAAAGTAAATGTTTAATAAGTTAATAAATAGTTTAACAGAAAAATTAACTCGTGAAATTATCTTTTTTGTCTTTGTTGTAATAAATTAATGCAAACATAATTTTTAAAAAGATAATTAATTGTGATTTTTTAACATAAAAAGATTAATAAATTCAATGACCGTTGTTACAAGGTTACGTTGTTGAATTATATTGAAGTTTCAAATGTGGCCTTTTATATTGGCCCAACTTTAGATACTTACATAACAATATTTTTCGCTTACCTCCGAGAGTAGAATCCATCACTACATATGCAGATACTATGGAATAAAAACGTAGAACTTCTTTTGAAAGATAACAATTAAATCGTGTGGTCCCCGGCAGAGTAGAATAGGCCACCCTCACTCTTACCGAGGTGTCGTAAAAGGCGACTAAGGTAAAGCTGCTGGCATGATCATCAGCACCCAGAGAAGGAAAACTCTGCATTTATATCAAAACCCTCGCCAACCCGTCTGCCAAGCGTGGTGAGTATGGCAATTACCCCTCATGTGATTGAGGGAGGCCCGTGCCCCAGCAGTGGGGACTTAAATGGGCTGATGATGATGATGATGATGACGATGATGATGATGATGATGATGATGATGATGAATTAAATCGTAAATAACATTGATGAGTTAACAAGTCATACTTTGATATTGACTGAGATACTGCGCGTTGGGGGTACTCGAGAGAGGTGCCGCCAGCGCAGACAGCAAGCTTAGTTCATTGTGGGTATTACACTAAAAATGTATTCAGTTAGAACCATATTTGTAAGTTTAGACCACGTTTTCCGTAATTTACGACGCCGTGCGGCATCCAATTGTGTTCCGCTGCGAAGAAGTCCCAATACACTATGCCTACAACTGC
>JADPWL010002302.1:0-18115 GCA_019059595.1 Marasmia exigua | reverse complement strand
TATAGGGACCCGATATTGGATCAGACGGAGGGGGTGGTGAACACAATTTCAAAGAAATTGTGTGGATATAGCCTTAGTTTTTAAGGCTACAATCTATACTTTTCTTAAAATTAAACTTCTCAAATAGACTTTATGCGTGGGATATCTTGTCACGGATACGTCTATAGAGAGACATTTAAATCAAAATTAACTGTAATGCAATGTACTTATCTAATAATTATTAATTTAAGGCGATGGGTATGGCCCACTAGTGCTACAAATTATATAAATTGTTAGCTAATAAACAGAACCTCCAGCCTGATGAAAAACACATACCTACTTTTAATTTATTGAATAATTGTTAGTTGGTATAATGGATATTCCGAGGAGCCGGAGGTTCGAAATTGTTAAAAATTGATCCGGTTTAATAGCTAGAATTTTAAAACAAATGACGGCTTTAATGTGCTTACCCTATCCTTTAATGATTAAAGTCATTTATAACTCATAAGAATAACAAATTCACTTACTGAAAAACCGTACAGATACAATACAATTTTGACGTGCATAAGTACATCAAAGTATTACATTACTTTAAAATATCTGCAATTATTATGATACTGATATTTAGGTAGTATCTAGGTGATATCTGTAGAATATTTGTTGTCAGCCCGTATGACAGTGTAAGCGTAAATGAAATAAGAAACTTTACAGCAAATACATCGATGTAGGCATGCGCGTGACTGGATGAGGTATTCATGTGCGTAGTTGGAGCAGATTATAATTGTCGAATTGGTCCTATTTATTTATTATTTCCATTTTGTTAAGATGGTTTTTATTATTAGCAGTTTAAGTTACCTTATGTGATTTGGTAATTAATGAATAAACAATGTTGACTCCTTCATACTTTACTGTTTGTTTTTTGCATAGTTACTGTGGCATTTATAAAACTTAACCTAGATCATTGGAATTCCTTATTTACATTATTTGTATACCGCTTTTTGACTGCATGTTTTTATCGTAATTTAATAAATAACTATGATGTAGTTATGAGTTTCATTTCCTTTAGTCATCAATTATTTGAGTAGGTGATAATTGGGCATTTAATAAAAAATACATTATTCTTTTTAAAAACATTTTATTAGAAAACAGACGTTGATAATTTATTTTCTATAATCCATTTTCTTACACAAATTACATTTCTTAAAGCGCAGTAGTTTGCTATGGTAAAAACAATTATACATTAAAACGTCTTGACAATATAATTTACTTAAAGTGTCTAAATTAGGTATATCCCTAGAGCTTATATCTAACACATTTTCATGATCACATATTTCTCGTACCCATTTTACTTTTTCTTCTCCTTTTACTATGATTTTACATTTATCAAAATAGGGTTTTATAATCCTTTTAAATTCCCTATAGTCAATGTATCCTTCGCTCCATCGGAGTCCTCTGTTTCTTTCTATCCACCGTACGCGTTTCTTTTCCTCGATAGTCAGTGCCGAGAATGGACAGGGAGGCTTTATTAAAAATGTTTCAGTATATTCTTTTGTGCTTATTGCTAATTCTTTTAATATGAAATCATTTTTTTCATTTTTAAAGCCTTGCAGATCCACAATAACCGTTTTGCTATTCATGATAATTTCTTCACAATATTACTTAAAGGCTTGTATTCAAATAAGCAATCGTTAAGTATCAAACAATAAGCAGAAGTTTGATCGGGTATCTCCGCTTCAGCGTCTATTTCAACACGAACATCGACGACAGAATTTTTTAAATTGTCCTGTGATCTGGAACAATCGATGAGCAGAAGACAGCCGAACTCCTTAAATTCTTTAAAACTCAGCAACGGTTCAGCTCGGCGTCCGTAATAAGACTGTTGAAATCTTGCATATTGTTCGTATATTAATGAATATTTGTTTTCAGAGAAACTGATATTTAGGCTTTCGTATGGATAGTAGGTTGAATTTAGAAAAACCCTAACGTCACGTACAGAGCAATGATCGAATTCCGCCATTGACATGGAGGCATTATGTTTGCGATTTGTTTGTAAAGCAATCACAACCATTCGAGGTTTTTCAATCTGTGATGAAGTTTTAATAGACCAAGTATGTTTCCGGGTTTTGGGTAACAATGGATATTCGTACAAGTCCCAATTACGAAACGCAACTGTTATCGCTCGGTCTCTTTCTAAATGTTTTAGCAAATTAATTCTTTCGCGGTCTGATACTTTGACATGTGGGACTCGCCAAACTATTTTATTTATTATTATATCCTGAACAACTTCACCAGCACTTAACTTCAAAGCGTTAAGATTTGTGTTACTTCTTAAAAGAACTAATTCATGTTTACAATTTATAATGATTTTTTCATAATCTTCTGCGAAACCTAATACTTTATTTAATGGAATCTATTCCATTCACCTAGGCTAGGCTGAAAATACACCATTATTAGTATTGGATATACCATGAGGGGACCAACCCCAAGCATTGGCACATTTAGACTCGCTATCATTTAACGATAGATACGATTTTATTGTGGTTGTAATACCCGCATTTTTGATTCTATCTATTTCAATACCGTTTATTTCATAACGAATGTCTTGAAATAAAAATAAAGCGAAATTGTTGACAAAATGTACATTTGATACTCTTTCCTTTTCTTTTGTAGTACTGTTATGTTTATACACATCGGCTCTGCCTTCGATATACAAACTGCTGAGCGCAGGTAATACGTATAAATCTTGTTGATTAATGGGTATTCGTATTTCATCATTCTTGTTGAAACTTGTTACATATGGCTTGTAGGAATGAAATTCAAAACTTTCAATGCTGTTGTCATGTGACGGAGATTGTGCAATATTTAAAATGTTCATTTTATCAATCCAAGTATTTTCAAAAATGTCTTATTTTGTTTGGTCAGCTTCTTTTTCGTATAAAGTGGTGCTCTTTTATGCGATGTCCTCTTGGAACTGGTTTGATTTCGAGAGACCGCTAGGTTTTTATTGAAATTTAACATTTTCTTCTAAAGTGTAAATACAGCTGTACCTCTTCACCGCGTAGGTTAATTTGTTTATTTTCTCCGTCTAACAATCTTATACTGATAGCGGTTATTGAAGTTTGATTGACAGGAAAGTAGATTAAGTTCTTAGGTATTTCAATAATTCGATAACCAGGTGGTACGTTTGGCACAAATTCATAAATTATATGACTTGCTTTTCCATTCACAAACGATCCGCTTACAACATCACATTCGATGCGTACTATTGTCGTTGGTAGAATGTTGACAGGATACGGAGACTCGGTTTTTATATTAGCTTTTACCGTTTCAAGACCAAAACCCAAAATCCTGCCAATCGAATCTGTTTTATCAAAGTCAACATCTTCTGAACAGAAAATACACGTTTTTAAAGTATTGTTATTGGCAGTTAACTTCAATGTAGCATTTTTGATGTTGCACTGAAGATAATCACAAATATCTTGTAATTCATACGATCCTTCGGGTATTTCTATTACTCCATTATTACCGTAATAAAATTTATTGTTTCTTTCATCTATATTAGGAATAGAGTTGAATGTAGAAAAATACAGAAGACCGCACTCATACTCTCCACTTAATTCTAATGTAGGAGAGTAATTTGTTATTGAAAAAGCGTCTCTGTCAGTTATAGACACAGTGAAAGACATTATTATACTGATAAAGATTATTTACTTTGTCCTTTATTTAAATGATTTTTCCAATATTTTTTTAAAAAATGTAAACAGAGATGACCACAATTCATAGTACCGAACTTTTGATACCGTGCAAAATTATAACTAATAGTCATGTTTTTTAAATAATTTATTAATTCTAATGGAGGTTTTAAGTCGCCAAAACTATCAAAGTATTCACAGTAATCATTTTGTTTGACGTAGGCTACCCAGTGTGTCCCCGGATTAGCAGAGCTATCCAAGTTTAGTACTGCACATTCCATTTTTCGAGGTTTTAATGGAAGTGTATTTCTCATAAATACTCCGCGGAAATATGGTATATCAGCAGCATGCTCTAATATATCTAAATCTGTTAGTGCACGTCTAGGCAGCCGTTTAACTAGTTTTTTGAAGGGTTCAAATATAACCCTGCGCCTTTTTTATGAGGTTTGATGTACAATCCTTTGCCAACCGCAACCGCTTCCATCATCCTGTTATGACGTTCAGACTCTTGAAGACTTTTCTGAGCTGCCTTAGAGTCGTTCACTGCTTTTGCTATACCGGCGTCTCCTCCTGCCAAGGAACCCAAAGCCGATAACCCCGCAAAGATCGGGATTAAAGGTAGCAGTCCACCACATTTTGGTAGAGGAATACAGCGCGGCAAGCGAGTGCCTTTTTTATTCTTAAATATTTTTTTGGCTGCGGCGTAAGCGCATTTAATTGCTGTGGAACTGCCTTTTGATTTCAACTTTTTCATTTGAGATTTAATTTTTTTCACAGCTGCCATAAATGAGCGAGTACCGGCACCTGTCTTTAGTTTTGCTTTCATAGCATTTTTTACTATCCACGATGCCACCTTTTCACCCTTTTTCGCATCTTTAGCGTTTAATCGTTTCTTAGCCATATTTAAAAGTTTCATATCAGCCTCACGTCGAACGTTTGAATAGTTATCGTTGTAAGCAATGTCGTGGAACATACAAGCCTTATCCAATTTATTTATACCTCTATCACCTCTTTTTAAACGTTTCTGTAGCTTTGTTCCGGGGCCACAATATTGATAACCAGGTAAATGTAGCTCGAACGGTAAATAGTTTATTACGTTGTCTATAATACCACTTCCCTCCTTCATTGATATGTTTAGAATGAATAGATTTGGTCTAAAAGTAAACTTATATTGCAAAAATATCTCATATTACAAAACTATCTCGTTTTTGTTTATCCAACTGTTCTCTTCATTGCTGAGACCTAACCATTTCACAAAATATTTATCTCCCTTTCTTCTAATAATCTTTTCGATGAGGTAAATATCTGGGTATTTAGTTTTTTGTAATTCATACTCATAAAAAGCCCCTAATATAACCTGTTTATTCTTATCTTCCAGAAGATAAGTTGGTGGATTTGTATTATTCACCTTTGTTACTGTAAATATTTCAGTAGACCAGTTGGGAGTATAACCTTTGTAAAAGTCTCCTTTAAATTTACTAATACGTACATGATTACCTACTAGAAACTTAGGTTTTAAGTGTTTTCGATTCCTATACGCTTTGCTAATATTACGCAATACAACCATTTCATTTGTAATATTAACGTCATTGGGCTTAAATTTAGTTATGCGATGAGTAGTGCTATTATAGTTATCTATCACAGTATTTAGTAATTTACCCAGCCATCGATAGGAACCGTATAAACTAAAAAGTTTAAAGATGTGTGATTTTAGAGTACGTATGACTCGCTCTACAATCGAAGCTTTTTTGATGGAGTAAGTAGAATAATGGTTAACATTATATTTTTTTAGCAGTTGACCGAAAATATCATTATAAAACTCTTTGCCTAAATCTGTTTGTAAATGTTTAGGTTTTCTAGATGAATTTTTAAATATCTGCTGCATTGCGTTAGCAACACATTTTTTTTTTTAGATTTTAAGGGACTTGTCCATACATACTTTGACAAAGTATCTATCACCACTAATATGTAGTTGTGTCCTTTATTAAAATGTGAAAATTTTTGTAAATCTATGAGGTCGGCTTGCCAGAGATCATCAATTCCTATTATAAATGTGCGTCTACGCGGAAAATTTCTTCTGACTGCTTTGTGAAGTTCATCAATTATGGCCTTTTTGCTCATTTTTGTTTATTTTTACATGAATTAAATTGTCTATTTCCGACTTTGAGTAAAATGATTTATTCAAATGTTCTGTTGTAACGGTTTCCAACTTCTTCAAATGAAATTTTACTTCGAGCTTCACTTTTTCAATTTCATTTCGTAATTCTTGAATGGTTTTGTCTAAATAAGCTTTGTTTACTGCTTCATCGTCTTCGATTGGATATGATAGCCCTTTTAATTTAGAAGATTTTAAATCGTAGTGTCCGGTATCTGATTTCACCAATGTTTCATTTAGGTTTTCAATGTATTCTGTCAATCGTAAACGCTTATGAACATGATGTCCGAACTTGTCTATATTCATTGCTGTCTTGATGGGTTGACTACGGAAAGAATACTGCCCAATTTTCCTGGTTTTTTCTTTATATGTTCCACATCTATGATACCAGCTTCATGCAGTTCCGAAATAATAGCAATTATTTCATTATTTACACCAGTGTTACCCGCTTCCCAAGATGCAAGTAGTAACTGTAATCGTTCGACTAACTCGTTTGGATCATCCCAGTAAACTAAATCAGTGTTTGATTTTACTGTCTTTAAAAGAGAAATACCTTTACCTTGAGGAATACTTTCTACACTTGTAGTTGGATTTCGAGAGAATTTGAACAAAGGTTTAATTACATTCATATATTTAAATCCTTTGTTGCTGTTTATAGGTTTGGATGGTTCACAATTACGTCGATGAGCATTGGTTTCTATAAGAAGTAACTTGTAATTCTGTAAATCATCATATGTTACAGCATCTAAATTTGGTTTCTTTTTGAAAAGAAGTTCATTCAAGCCATTCGTTTTTTTAACAGTAAGTGCTCCTATTTTAAGAATAACGCCGTCGTCATGAACACGGGTTTTGCCTAGTAACAGTTTACCCCGCTCATTTCTGATTCCAAACGGAACATCTTTCATTACTTCAGACGATGTTGACCATGACAGTGATTGATTCTTAAGACTTGGCGATGACTGTACAGATTTGAATGATCCCACGCTTACGTTGTGGTCTTCAGACGGTGATACAACAAGGGTTTTGTTGTAATCGTTGTATTGTTCTTGTTCATCGTCTTCATCTTCTTCACTAATAGATTCATTGTAATCTTCATCAGAGACAAATAATGACTGGTTCTCGTCTTCAAATGATTGATTATTATCATTTTTAAACTTTTTCATCACTGGTTCAAAGTGCTCATCTTTGTTTAGTTGAGAGTTTTTTTTTTATCTGTTAATAATGTAAGTGGATCAACAATAGGTTTCAATATTGTTTCTAATGTTTTATTATTAGTATTTTCAACATCTTTTATCATCGCAACTTTTCTTTTAACAGCTGCTGCTGATTTTACAATTTGTTCTTTAAGATTTTTCTCCATTTCAAAGTATTCCGCTCAGGTCTAAATCGTGAGTACGAGTGATTAAAAAATAACACAGCGGTCTTTATGTATGTTCATCTATTACTATGAATGTATCGAACTTAAATCGGTAGCATCCGTTATTTTTGTCACAATCCTTATTAATAACAAGATAGCTAAAGGGTTTATTCCAAACAGAAGAGCACATCTCACGAAATTGAGACCATGACATATCAGCACCAACATGCTCCTCATATACGTGCTTCAAGTTAACATCATCTTGCTTAAATAGAACCACGAGGTTTGAATTGTCTCTGACAAGTTGTTTTGGAACGTTTGTATAAGTTTGATTGATATAGAAGCAATCTATATTTTTATGGCGTCCCATGGCGAAATAATCTCTAATGTTGTTTTGATTCTCACAAGCAACGTCGTCGAAAATGATGATCGAATCAGGTAAAGCATCATGTGGACTCAATATTTCACCATTATGATTGTATTTATTAAATGATGTTCCAGGAACCATGTCCAAAACCTTCTCAAGATATAAATATTTAGGCTGATACAAAGATTTTGAATACACATATAGGTTACGAAATCTTGGACCATTTTTATGTAATAATAAACTTATCACTAAATTGGTTTTTCCACTATTAGACGGACCACAAACAATACAACGTATTGTATTAGGTAACAAATTTCCGTGTCGTTTTGGCTCTTTAGATGACGCAGGACAGATGCATTCTAATTTAAGCGATTCTTTTTGTTTGACCAACTTCATTATATTGTTTATAACGTGTCTGCAGCGGTGTATTAGTCACAATAGAATGACCTTAAGATCTAACGTAACCGCATTTTAAATTAACACTTATCTATCTGTTTTTTGGGCAATTTCACTTAACTTGATTTTTTGCGACTGAGCGAACGCAGAGAGCGATTTCGAAAAAAATCAAGTGAAGTGAAATGCCCAAAAAACACCTACTAATAGACAAACTTTGTGTTACAAGACGGCCAACTTTCAGACTTAAGGATGACACTGAGAATTTCTCAATAGAATAGCTATAGTACAGGCGCAGCCGTCGCTTTTAAGTACGACCCACTACCCACTGCATTCTCGAGGTACTTAATTATTAAGTTATTAGCAAATAAAGCATATAAGTTATAGGTAAATAATTAACACGATAGGTAATAATAATATCCTCTAATCGATTACAGCTACGGCGGCTTATCTTAACGATCAGCCACGTACGCAGGATATATTATAGTGCTTAAGTGTGTGCGCAAACACAACTGCACTCTCTATTCCTTTACCCTCTTATTACGATGGGACACTAGTGTGACACGACCGATGCTTAACGTGCTTTCCGAGGCACGGGCGTACAAGACCGCCAACTTCCAGACTCCGGACTTACACTAAGAATTTCTTACCGAAAACTTAGGTACACATTTTTGGCCGAACCCGGGGATCGAACCCGGGACCTCTTGCACAGCCGTCGCCTTAATGAGCGACCTAATAACCACTGCGCCAGTCAAAACGAGTAATGAAAGGTAATTTATATTTATATCATCATCATCATCAGCAACCCACACTCGTCCACGGCTGGACATAGGTCTCCCCTAATGCATGCCACTGCTCCTGATATTCGGCCACTCTCATCCAGCCCACACCAGCCAGCCTTCAAATGTCATCATCCCATCTTGTCGCAGGGCGTCCAACGCTACGCTTACCGAGTCGCGGTCTCCACTCAAGGACTTTACGTCGGGACGTAAGGGAACCCACACAACATCTTTCGGGTTCCAAGTCAGCCTCCTCTGCCCGTGGAACATCCTGCTAATTTTTTTTTGGTGACCCAGGAGAAATGCGTTACGCATACCCATCCGTCTGTAAACGGATGGGTTATGTCGGACTCTCCACTGGCGACGGCTTCTCCTAACGAGAAGCCGGCCAGAGGCATACCGACTCAACTCCTGGGACTCTCCCTCATCTGTCCATGGGTGGGCGAGTGACATGGGGCCAAAGCTCGGAGCCTTTCACCACGTCACCCCCCGGACAGGGACGCCCGCCTACACGGCGGGCACGGCGCTTCTCCCCCCGGGGTCGGGGGGAGGGATGGGGACAGCCGAGAGAGTCGTGCCGTCCTCACTAGGCGTAGGAGGAGATCCGTGCAATGCCGGTGGTGGGGTTACAGCCCCACGCAAAAGACAAACAACAAAGACAAACAAAAGAGACCCTGGCGAATCACCCACCAACCTGCACTGGACCAGAGTTGTGGGTCATGGTCCAATCCCCCCTAATGATATATCTATATAGATTACTAATATTATTTTCTCTGGGAAACAAAATTCGTTCATTTAAAATGTCCAGTGGAAGCTTAATTATTTACGTTCGAATTCCGTCGTTATTTATCTTGGGCCAACCGCAGCGTCGACAGCCCAGGTTCGATCCCCAGATCCAGCCGCGGTGAAGGGTTTAAATTAAATAGCTGAAACATATTTGTTTACAAAAATTTTGTCAAATTATCGTATTGTTAACTCTTTTTAGCCAGTAAATTAAGTAGTATGAATTAAAAGTTCCATCCACTTCATGCTTTGGTGGCTTTTGCTCTGCCTTAACTGTGTCTTGTCTTAACTGTGGGACCGGCTACCATCATTGATGTCCAAACAAATACTTTAAAAATCTGTTAACTATATGAATTTAAAACTATATAAATCTGGTGGTAATCTTGAAAAAAGGTCTATTCCTACGTTCATCATCATCATCATCATCAGCCCATTCAAGTCCCCACTGCAGGGGCACGGGCCTCCCTCAATCACATGAGGGGTAATTGCCATACTCACCACGATATGGCAGACGGGTTGGCGAGGGTTTTGAACTAAATGCAGAGTTTTCCTTCTCTGGGTGCTGATGATTATGCCAGCAGCTTTACCTTAGTCGCCTTTAACGACACCTCGGTAAGAGTGAGGGTGGCCTATTCTACTCTGCCGGGGACCACACGACCATTCCTACGTTAAGATTGATCAATTCAAAAATATCATTATTTGCATAGGCTTGTGTATAAAATAATATTTTTATAATAGCATGCATGACGATATTCTATAAAATACACTTTGGAGAATGTGCGAAAGAGCTACATGAGATAGTTCCGCCGGCCCCATTCATTATAGGGATACTGCGAAGGCGAAAACTGCGTTACCATCCCTATATGGTTGAAGTTCCAGCCATCCGCAATAAACGCTACGCAAAGTCCTTTCTGATGCGAACAGCCAAGGAGTGGAACTCTTTGCCCGCCGATGTATTTTCTGGACAATATAACCTGGGCCCCTTTAAGGCAAGAATAATAGGTATTAATATTCATTAATACTAATGATTTAAAAAAATAGTCTTAATATAAATTCATTAAAATCAAATGGCGGCGTCACTGCACTGCAAACATCATCTAAAGAGCCGGCAACGCGTCTGTGATTCGTTTTGTGTTAGAGGTATTTGATGCCCTAGAGTTTCCATTTACGAAAACGTCTTATCTTTGTCGTTTGGCAAAGATATGATATTGATATATCATTTAGATGCAAAAGCAGAAATAGTTTCGAAGCGAACAAAAGCACCCAAATAAATAAATACTCTTAAATTCAAAGGCACCCGTCCCAAATTACTCAAACGTACAATCGCGGCCTCCGGCAGAGATAGTGAACTTCGATATTATTGAAAATCCATTCGAAATTTGTCACTAATCTAACTTTTAATGGCCAGTCGGACCCTCGTCAGACACGTCTGCACTGTTTTGGTCAAATGTCAATGGATAGGATAATCTTGGGGTATTTATTTCGCTGCGGGTTGTTTTGGGCGTTTGGTGTTGAATTTTGTTTGCAAACTTATGGAGGATAAATAAATATATAACGGAGGCTGATCGAGCTCTTCGTTATCAGAGAGGTTGTGCAAGATTGCAATATTGAAATTAGAGTCCACAAATCACAAAGCGGAGTCAATTCGAAAGTTTCAAGCGTCTATTGAACAAACTATCAACATGCAACGCGAAAGAACACAAAGGAAACGTGGCAGGTTCGGCCATAGAATTATAACAAGACTAGAAGGATAGTTTCCTTACTGCTGTCACCTCAAATTTGAAGCACAAATTTGGTTTGCCAAGTTGGTACTACGTACGTAGTATCAACATAAAAATCCTAATTAATGTTACCAGTCAAAACGTATTTCCCTAAACATGGGAAATGGTTATTGTAGTAACTGCACTGATTTTAATAGTGCCTAGAACAACGCCAACAAGTATTTGCCTAACTGTGATTATAAAATTAGTCGGCAAGTTATGTTTTGAATTTTGATATTTATGATGCCTTGACCATACAATAATGAATAAGAAATAAATAAATAAAGAGCTACTTATTTTAATGGTTATCAATGTGAGTTTGAAGCCGTGTAAAATCTGGATCCATATATTGCACTGTCAGAAACACATCAAGCTACATAAATCTTAAAATTATTATTAAGTGAACAAATTCTTGCTTATTTATCTTTTAACATATATAAGTTCCCGTACCCACACTCACGCAGCGAAACACATTAGAGACACTGCTTCACGCTGTAAACATCAGTAGCAACTGATTAAATTAATCAGTTGGAGCAATAAATCTTACAATAGAGTTGAAATAGGGAAAATAGTTTTTCTGTTATTGGGTAACACTGAGCATATTAAGAAATCGTTTGTATTTTTAGCTTATAAAACAGAACATACTGGAAAATATAGAAGGCTTATCTGTGAAAAGTGATGTTATTACACTTCTTATGCTTTTCCGAATCATTATGACAAAACTTCACCGCACAAATCGTCATAGTAAATTAATTTTCGCGAGATGCGTTCGACAGGCATTGACATTGACGACTACGGAGCGGTCCGGGCGTTTGGAGCCGTACGGCTCCATTTGAGTTGCTTCAAATTGTGAGCGCAGACAAGGTTTCTAGTCTTGTTATAATTCTATGGGTTCGGCATAGCGGTGATTATTCTACATTTGTCTGCATTTGTACACTGCGCGATCCCACAGTCCGTTCTGGTATCACCACCATCGAATCCCATCACAAAATCAAAGCAAACACCAACATTCCCTAAAAGAAAACACACATCAAATCATCTAGCGATTCCCACGTGTCGTGTCCTGTCCTAACGTCAAACTGACAGCTCGGTAAATTTCAAAGTAAATGGCAATGGAATAACCAAAAAGTATCAATCATCGCTACCCCGACTCTGCCTAAGGAAGTTATTTATATATTTATTTAAAACGACTATCCTTACAAGCATGCGCTAAATGCGATAGTAAAGCTTCATAAAAATATATTATTATTGCATTCAAATTGATATTGTCAACTTAAAAACTACTTGATTATCTATTTCTTAATTAATACATGTTATGTCAACTTACATCTAATATTATACACTAATTACATGTCAATATTTATGTTTAAACTAATAATAAATAAATTAAATTACAAAACAAAACAAATCACATTTTCATTGGCAATAACACACCAGCGACGCCAATCGATTTCAATTTTAAATAAACAATTTCGGGGTTACAATCTCTCGGCAAACACATACTATTTATTAAATAACCATAAAAAATGTCAGGTCCAACGCGTACGCGAAAAATTGATTCACGCCAAAAGCGTTTTCGCGTACAAAAACGGACCCAACATTTGTGCATGGTTATTTAATAAATAGTGTAAGTGTTTGCCCAGAGGTTATAACCCCGAAATTGTTTTAATTAGATCCGGTTTAGAAGTTAAAAATTAAAATCGATAGTGTGCCCTACCCGTCACCTTAAGTAGCAGCGGGATGATTTAAGTGCACTTGAATTTAACACATTTTGCAATTTGCAAAAGATTAAAAAGATAAAGCAGTGACAAATTTGGCAACAAACGCCAAGTTTCTTATAGCCTTAATCCTCTCCCATCCCAGCACACTATCACGGTAAAAAAACCCATTGTTTCCCACTGCATATTCAGCGCAACAAGTCTCCAAGCCAATATCAGCCTAAGCTTGTATCACGCGCAATATCCCCGAGATATTATTTTAATATCGGCTCGGACCAACGCCATCTTGGCTAAATGTCGCTTTAAAGCGCTCACTCCGCACGCTCAGCTCAGAGAAAACGAGCTGTAAGGTCTCAATGTTTTGAGTAAGGAAAATTTTCAAATCCATATTAGCTTATATTTCCGTTCTCTGTCTGTATTATCTTCGGACACAATATTATCTGAATAAGATCAAAATAACCTAGATCTTCTAGTTAAAATAAGTAAAACTAAGGTATTGTGCGATTTTCAATACGTAAAAAGTAAACACATCTAGGTGCATCTCTAGTGTAGTATGTGACGCACCTCGCCCTTAAGTTAGGCTAGTATATAAGTAAGTTACGCCCTGTGCCTAGGGGCGTTTAAGAATACTGCCACTGCTGGGGAGTGGCTTGTTCAGCATACGACTCAGCGGGGGACGACATTACTGGGTGTCCTGGTAGGTCGTACAGCGTTGAAGGGCTGTATTGCGTCAGATAGGGGTGAAGCGGCGAGCGCGATTAGCGGTACGGTCTAGTCCCGGCTAGTAGTAAATAGATTGGGAACTTTAACTCGAACAAGTCGAGTTAAAGATCCCAATCTATTAAAAGATCGTAAAGATTGGAGTCTCTGATCCCTAACCGTTCGCACAGCTTGGAACTGCAGTTAGAGCCTCCTTTAGAGTCTCCGATGTATCTTATGCAACTTCAGTTGATTATTAGAAAATCCAATAACTCAGCATCAAAGTAACCATTGATAACAGAACATTTATTAGCATTGTACTTCCTGAAAGTACATTTAAAACGATGATATTGTAAGTTTAGCTCATTCAATTGTTACTAATGCAACACTGCACTCGCGCTGAAACCGAAATCATGAAGTTTGTTAAACAAAAAGAATCACTTAAATTAGATTGCATCTGTCCTGCATCATCTAATGTCCCTCGACGGCATGGAAATTTATTACCAAGTACAATACGTTGTATTGTGTGCGGTCCATCTAATAGTGGAAAAACCAATTTAGTAATAAGTTTATTATTGCATAAAAATGGACCAAGATTCCGTAACCTTTATGTGTATTCAAAGTCTTTATATCAACCTAAATATTTATATCTTGAAAAGGTTTTGAATATGGTACCTGGAACATCATTTAATAAATACAATCATAATGGAGAAATTTTAAGCCCCCATGATGCTTTGCCTGATTCAATTATTATTTTCGACGACGTTGCTTGTGAGAATCAAAACAACATTAGAGATTATTTCGCCATGGGACGTCATAAAAATATAGATTGTTTTTACATCAATCAAACTTACACGAAAATACCAAAACAACTTGTACGGGACAATTCTAATCTCGTCATTCTATTTAAACAAGATGACATTAATTTGAAGCATGTTTATGAAGAACATGTTGGATCAGACATGTCATGGTCCCAATTCCGTGAGATGTGCTCAACCGTTTGGAATAAACCATTCAGCTATCTTGTTATTAATAAGGATTGTGGCAAAAATAACGGATGTTACCGATTGGCTTTTGATACCTTCATAGTGATAGAGGAACATACATAAAAGACGGTTGTGTTATCTATTAACCAGTCTCATTCATGGTTTGAAACCGAGCGGAATACTTCGAAATGGAGAAAAACCTTAAAGAACAAATAGTGAAATCAGCAGCAGCTGTTAAAAGAAAAGTTGCCATGATAAAAGATATTGAAAATACAAACAATAAAACATTAGAAACAATATTAAAACCAATTGTTGATCCTCTAACACTGTTGACAAATAAAAAATATGACCCTCCTCTTAAGGTAGAAGAACACTGTGAACCAGTGATGAAAAAAATTAAAAATGACAATAATCAGTCATTTGAAGACGAAAATCAGTCATTGTTTGTCTCTGATGAAGATTATAATGAATCTGCTAGTGAGGAAGATGAAGATGATGAACAAGAGCAATACAATTACAACAAAACCCTTGTTGTGTCACCGTCCGAAGACCATAACATTAGCGAAGGATCATTCAAATCTCTACAGTCCTCGCCAAGTCTTAAAAATCAATCACTGTCTTGGTCAACATCGTCTGAAGTAATGAAAGATGTTCCATTTGGAGTCAGAAATGAACGAGGTAAATTATTACTCGGGAAAACTCGTGTCTATGACGACGGTGGTATTCTTAAAATAGGAACACTTACTGTCAAAAAAACTGATGGCTTAAAAGAACTTTTGTTCAAAAAGAAACCAAATTTAGATGTAGTAACAGATGATGATTTACAATATTACAAATTACTTCTAATAGAAACCAATGCTCATCGTCGTAATTGCGAATCATCAAAACCCATTAACAGCAACAAAGGATTTAAATATACGAATGTAATTAAGCCTTTGTTCAAATTCTCTAGAAATCCAACTACAAGTGTTGAAAGTATTCCACAAGGTAAAGGAATTTCACTTTTAAAGACAGTGAAATCAGATACTGATCTAGTTTACTGGGATGATCCAAACGAATTAGTTGAACGATTAAAGTTACTACTTGCATCTTGGGAAGCAGGTAACACTGGCGTAAATAACGAAATAATTGCAATTATTTCGGAACTTCATGAAGCTGGTATCATAAATGTAGAACATATAAAGAAGAAACCTGGAAAATTGAGTAGTCTTCTTTTAAGAGTCAACCCATCAAGACAGCAATGAACATAGATAAATTTGGTCATCATGTCCATAAACGTTTACGATTGACAGAATACATTGGAAACTACAATGAAACATTGGTGAAATCTGTTACCGGACACTACGATTTAAAATCTTCTAAATTAAAAGGGTTATCATATCCAACTGAAGACGACGAAGCAGTTAACAAAGCTTATTTAGACAAAACGGTTCAAGAATTAAGAAATGATGTTGAGAAAATTAAGCTGGAACTGAAATTACATTTGAAGAATTTGGAAACCTTTACAACAGACCATTTGAATAAATCATTTTATTCAAAGTCTGAAATAGATAATCTAATTCATGTAAAAATAAAGAAAAATGAGCAAAAAGGACATAATTGATGAACTTCACAAATCAGCCAGAAGAAATTTCCCACGTCGTTGCACAGTTATAAAAGGAATCGATGATCTTTGGCAAGCCGACCTCATAGATTTACAAAAATATTCAAACTTTAATAAAGGCTACAAATACATATTGGTAGTGATAGATACATTGTCAAAGTATGTATGGACAAGTTCCCTAAAATCGAAAGAAAAAAACTGTGTTGTCAACGCTATGCACCAGATATTTAAAAATTCATCTAGAAAACCTAAATATTTGCAAACAGATTTGGGCAAAGAGTTTTATAATGATATCTTCGGTCAACTGTTACAAAAATATAATGTAAACCATTATTCTACTTACTCCGTGAAGAAAGCATCTATCGTAGAGCGAGTCATACGCACTCTAAAATCACACATCTTCAAACTTTTCAGTTTATACGGCTGTTATCGATGGGTGGGTAAATTATTAAATACTGTGATAGAGAACTATAACAGCACTATTCATCGCATAACAAAATTTAAGCCCAAAGATGTAAATAAGGCAAATGAAAAGGTTGTATTGTGTAATATTAGTAAGGCGTACAGAAATCGAAAACACTTGAAACCCAAGTTTCAAGTTGGTGATCATTTACGTATTAGCAAATTTAAAGCAGACTTTTACAAAGGTTATACTCCCAACTGGTCAACTGAAGTATTTACAGTAGTAAAGGTAAATGATACAAACCCACCAACTTATCATTTGGAAGATAAGCATAAGCAGGTTATATTAGGGACTTTTTATGAGTACGAATTACAAAAAACTAAGTATCCTGATATTTACCTTATCGAGAAGATTATCAAAAGAAAAGGTAATAAATATTTTGTGAAATGGCTGGGCCTCAGCAACGAAGAAAACAGTTGGATAGACAGGAATGACATTGTTTTGTAAAACATATAAATATAACTTTAATCCAAATCTATTCATTCTAACGATATCAATGAAGGGGGGAAGTGGTATTATAGACAGCGTGATTAACCATTTACCGTTCGAGCTACATTTACCTGGATATCAATTTTGTGGTCCTGGAACAAAGCTACAGAAACGTTTGAAAAGGGGAGACAGAGGTATAAATAATTTAGACAAAGCTTGTATGTATCACGATATTGCTTACAACGACAACGATTTAAACGTTCGACGAAAGGCTGATAAAGAACTTATGGAAATGGCTCGGAAAAGATTGAAAGCTAAAGATGCTAAAAAGGGTGAAAAAGTTGCATCATGGATAGTCAAAAATGCTATGAAAGCTAAACTCAAGGCTGGCACGGGTGCTCGTTCATTTATGGCAGCTGTTGACAAAATTAAATCTCAACTAAAAAGTTAAAAACCAAAGGCAGTCACACAGCTATTAAATACGCATGTGCTGCAGCAAAAAAAATCTTCAAAAATAAAAAAGGAACCAAGTTGCCGCGCTGTATTCCTCTGCCAAAATGTGGAGGACTATTACCTTTAATCCCAATCTTTGCAGGCTTGTCGGCTTTGGGTTCTTTGGCAGGTGGAGCAGCCGGTATAGCAAAAGCAGTGAATGACTCCAAAGCAGCTCAGAAAAGTCTTCTAGAGTCTGAACGTCATAACAGAACAATGGAAGCAGTGGCTCTTGGCAAAGGATTGTACATTAAACCTCATAAAAAGGGTGCCGGTTTATATTTGAACCCTTCAAAAAACTAGTTAAACGGCTGCCTAGACGTGCACTAACAGATTTAGATATATTAGAACATGCTACTGACATTCCATATTTTCGGGGAGTATTTATGAGAGATACACTTCCATTGAAGCCAAGAAAAATAGAATGTGCTGTACTTAATTTGGATAGCTCTGATAGTCC
>JADPWL010002301.1:0-12117 GCA_019059595.1 Marasmia exigua | reverse complement strand
CTGACACTACAAGTCTTCATCATTCTTGTCAGGGTCGGTCTTCGCGGAAGGTGCTCCATCTCTTTCTCAGGCGTGGCGGCATGTTCTAGCTTTGAGTGGTTTTCGAATTCTAAAAAGGTCGACGTAGGTCCTCTTAGGGGAAAGGCCGGAGGCCTAGAATCGCCTCCACTTGTGCGTAGCTTAAAGTCTCTTTATAACCAGCTTCGCCGAGCTGGAAATGAGAAAATGTAGTTTGTGAAAGATGAGAATGTTACGTTTGAATAAGTATACTTTTCGTTTTTTATTTGCATAGGCTTGATACATATAGCACTTCAAATCGTCATAAATTTAAAAAATGTATAAAACTATAACTTAAAGTGTTAACCGGTGGTAAATGATATTACGTGACAGCCTAGCCTAGTGTAGAAATCATGGCAGCCAGTGCATATGACGCGCTTTTCCCCACACTTTACCTATTAAGTTAAGAACAAAACTTATATTGAACCCATTGTTATATGTTAAAGTTGTTCAATAAACTATTTATTTTTTTATTTATTTGTAGTTAGTAATAAAACATGTTAATCACACATATATATCGATACATAAAATATACTAAGAATATCTCCATGGTGTAAGGAATTTGTGATCAATCACCAATCGCATTATGCAGGGTGATTAAAAGATAATTCCATCATAGTAGCGATGACTTGATTTCTATAATAGAGGGGGGGGGGGGACCTTTGCCCTGCAGTGTCGACAATATACTGCTACTCTACTTAAGCTCTATTGACACTATTACAGCCTTCAATTTGTATTATTAGTCTGAGCAGCCCTCGTCCTATAGTATGCGGCGCAATCAGCTTGCGTGCCTCCAGGTCGATCAGATACTTCAACGCCTGCTGAAGGAGAATTGACCGTGCTCCTTCAGGTCAGGGAAGGACACCAGACCCACTGAGGAGGACATGCGAATACGCGAACCTAGTGGCAACCAACAAAACAACCTTTTAGAGGAGATTATAGCTTTACCGCCACAAGTCGACCTTCCATAGTGTCTGGGACGCTGGTGGTTTTTGTTTAAGGCGGATGGGTAGCCCTAACTAGCGACGCCAATCGATTTTAATTTTCAGCTACTAAACGGATTATTTTAAACAATTCGGGTTACAACCTCTCGACAAACACTTATACCATTTACCATTAAATACACTGATTACGCCAAAAGCGGCCACCTTTATTTAGCGTGAGTCAATTTTCGCGAGCGGTGGACCCAAAATTTGTACATGGTATTCAATAAATAGTATAAGTATTTGCCTAGAGGTTGTAACCCCGAAATGTTTAAAATCACATCGCGAGCAAAAGTTGGAAGTCACTTACTTGAATTGGTATTCGCGCATCTTGCTTAGTAAATAAATTTTTAATAATTTTAAAAAATGAACCATCATTTTTAAAGTTCAACTGTCCACTTTAAATTGATACCAAATCATTCAAAGGAGGACAGTAGTTGTGGAGCTATCCCGGATTAAGCGAAGGAGGTAGGAAAAAAAGGAAATATGGAAAAATAAGACTGAATAAAAACAACAAAAAATTATTATACAAAATTTATTTAGCTTTAAAATTAAGTGTCAATACTTTGTTATTCCCTCCCCTCGCCCTAATAACTGCTCGAAGACGATCTTCATAGACCTGATCAGCTTCTGAATTGATTCTTGTGGAATACCTTCCCACTCCTCAATCACAACGCCGCTTCAGCGCATTCAGACATGAAGGAGCAGGGTTCTGGAACGAAACTCTTTCAGTTCATCCCACACGTGCTCAATGGGATTCCCGTCAGGTGAGGCGCCGGCCAGTCAATGTGGCGTACCGACTTATTCGAGGTATTCAGTGTCACACGGGCAGTTTGACAACGAGCGTTGTCGTGCATAAGGAGGAAGTCATCACCGATATATCCCGCATATGGAACGACATGTTCCCGCAGAATATCGGAAATGTACTCCGGTTGAAGTTAGACCGCCTCCTTGTCCCCCGCCAGTCACGAAAAAACAAGCTCGGTTTTACCGTCAAAGGAAATGCCGGCCAACATCAACAAGAGCGCCCCTCATAAGCCACTGTTCAGTCTCTCCCGAAACCAGCACTGTGCAAATCGTCCCAGCCGCCTGTAGACCCGACCTCTTCGGTCGCTACCGATGCAAAACACATCCTGCTCTCGTCGGAGAACAGTACTTGCCTCCATTGCTCAACCTCCCAATCAAGATGGGTGCGAGCAAATTGAAGGCGAGCTTGTCGGTGAGCTGCCGTGAGTTCGGGCCTGTGCAGGCCTTTTTGAGTCATGATTCGCTTGCTGAGCGTCGACGACACTGTCCACTCGCTGGCTGCTACTCCACGAACACTCGGAGCTCCTGTGTGACGTCGACACCAGTCAATCCGATTTCGGAGAGATGTTGACACGATAACAAACGGTCATCCTCTCGATGTGCACCGCGCCGTCCAGATCTTGGGTCTCGGGATAAAGCCACCAGGCTCCCGAAAGCGCTTGTAAAACTTTCGAAACACAGGACTGGCTATGTGGGCCGACGAGCTACAAATCGCTGGCTGAACCCTTCTTGCAATAGGGCTACGATTGTGCGGCTTCTATGGTATAGGTGTTGTCTCCATTGTCGTACAAGGTAAAGGGTCAAAAGTAGCAGTAGATGTGTACCGGTCAACGTCTGAAAGTCGACTATAAAGAAATGCGATAACAGGTGCTTTTATAGGGGTCAATAGGTCGCAAACTCGAGACTATCCAACAATTGAAGACACGTCTTTTCGTTACTCCTCGCTTAATCCGGGATAGCTCCACACTACTGGCCTCCATTTGAATGAAATTTTGTATCAATTTAAAGTGAACACAGTTGAACCTTTAAAATGATGTCATTTTTTATAGTTATAAAAAATTTATTTACGAAGCAAGATCGCGCGAAAAAAACCAATTTCAAGTAAGTGATTTCCAAAATTTTGCTTCGCGAGTGTAGATCCGGTTTAGTATCTAAAACATCAAATCGATTGTGCCATACCCGTCACCTTAAGACAACAAATCATTTTTCCGTGACATCAATAGCTGTCATTTTAATAAAGATTATTACTGACTAATAGCTGCCAAACGGCATCTTATTGGTCTGTGACGCGACGGTCGACATATGCTGGTGAGGTACTGTATACAAAAAATTGCTAGATTGTACATTGTATCGCTATATAACTAGCTTTTAAGTTTTGTATGTTGTGCTATAAAGAGTATCTATCTATCTAGTGTGTCGTGGCGCGCGTGTTGGTAATATGCGCGGTGGATATCGTGGTGTCGACATGTTGCGTCGCGTTCGCGTTTTAATTTGGTTTCTCCTTTAATTGATTGGCCAAAATAAATAAACTTTTTTGGGATTGGAGGAAGCACTCCGCGCCCTCGCGTTGCGTCGAATTTGTGCGCTCGAAAGGTTTTAAATTAATGTCTAGTAAACAAATTTGTGGGTTTGTTTGTGCAGGTGAATTGCCGCAAGTAATCCCTGATAATAAGAATCGTTGAATTTTGTAGGTATAGACCTTTTTTTGTCTAATCTGACCTGCAATATTTTGACCTGATTTGAATTTAAGTATGGTACTTTGTTTATAACTATATACATGTTTGAGCTGTCTCCATGTGACCAAGATACCGTGTATCTTAAACCTATTAAATACAAATAGGTAATTAGATGGATACTCTAGCGGCTAGTATTCCGGCTTTTTTCCACTGCTCTTCCTCTGCATCAGAAGAATTGCATCGTTTTAACACTGCCAGTGTGTCGGAGTGAGTTTTCATCCACAACTTGGAATAGAGGCTTAAAACCCGTATTGTGTTTAGAGTGTTTATCCGATGAAACGTAAAACAACCGGCGTTTTATTGCGTGACTGTGGACGTCGACTGGTGACTACCCACTCATTCTCCATAAGTTACTTGAATATCTTCGGGTCATGACAAATATATGAAAAATCAAACAAACAGAATATTATAAACTTTTAAGATTGGTCGAACGCACTCACGAACCATGGAAACTCGACATTATAGCATCGCTATTTATAACCACCACGAGAATATTACGAAAATAAGATTATTTGTTTATTCCCATTTAAAAAAAACTACTTATATTAGTTAACTGAGTCGATTAATCTTCATCGACTATTCATTGTACAGGAAATGCCTTCAGTAATAGAATACATGCGGACCCAAGAACAGTCATATCTTCTGTCATCTATTTAAATAACAAAACTATAAAGGCAAATTACGGATACCTAAATGGAATGTACATTCGGGGAGTGTTTTGTGAAAGTAACAGCAAACTTTCACTATACAGTTTCTTCACCTTTCTTACTATTAAAATGATTTAGAAAGATACAACGTTATTCTTGGGACTCGACGCATTTATTCATTTATTTAGATTTTGTACCTGGGCGTAGGCCATTTTGGTGACGTTTCTCCAAGTCGTTTTGGGCCCCGCTCGTGATGGAATTGAGATGATGCCTCGCCCGCACCGCCCGCCCAGAGCCATACACATTGCGGTCGAACAGCTGAACAAAGAAAAACTACACACTGGTGTCCAACGAAAATGAGGGCAAAGGAATAGAGAGTGCACTGGGTGTCTGCGCACACACTTGTTTAATTATGGCTATTCTTTGTGATTGTTGAGGGTTTATAGCCGAATTAATCGATTTGGACGGATATTATACCACTACACAAGTGGTTCCTAACTAACGTTGATTGTTTGCCTACATAAAAATAATTAAAGGAGTTCAAATGAAATAAGCAATTTTCTGGAACGCTTGCAGGCCTAAAGCGCCCATTTGGAGGTGTTACCTCCCAATTTCGGCTTACTGCGTTCGAAAAAAATTAAGCTGTACTTGTAGCAAAAGAAACCCTCGTAACCAAAACCGGCCAAGTCGAGTCGGACCTCGCCCATGACGGGTTTCCGAAGCAGCAAGTAAGATATATGGAAGGTAAATTGCGATTCACGGTGTTATAAAGTATTTAAAAAGCCAAAGCATTTCCGTTGTTAGTTGTCATGGTAATGTATATCATATATTTTTTTACTTCTATAATTCTTTTATTATGAATTTATGGGAGGGGGGGGGGGGGGGGTGGGGGGGGGGGGGGTGTGGTGGGGGGGGTGGGCGGTCACATTTACGATTTGGGGAGGCGTCTCTTACGCAAATTATTCAGTTTTAGAAAACAATTGTATTAGAAACCTCAACATAGTTTTTAATACCTATCTATACCCTACACGTATGGTTTTGATGAAAAATTATATTTACAGTTTGCAATAGTATAGTTCTTTATAGTTTCGGAAAAACTGGATGTGATATATTGGACGGACGACGGACGTACAAAGGACGGACCATTTGGCTACGGAACCCTGATAATTAATAAAATCTCTAGCTTTCCAATAGATTTTTTTGTGAACATTATTTTATATGGTGGACGCTGTGTGAGTACATTTTTAAATGGAAGCAAAGCCGACGATTTTTCGAATTTTATGTACTGTCTCGCGTTAAGGTTTACTTTTGCTTGAGAGGTCGATATGAAGAGAAACGCGTGCGTGCTTTAGAGGTGTGTATTTGCGACTGAATAAAAATGTCGTATTTTAAAGGACCCTACGTCACATAGCAAGCTTATAACTAACATACCGCCCACCATAGGGTCTATAGAACCTATTTTAACAACCAAGATAAGTATAATAGAAATTAGAAGACAAAACAATATAATAATCGTAGGTAGGTATAACGTTACTAAATAACATGCTACACAAATGTATGAAACGTAATGAAGTTCTATGACATTTTAACGGTAGGTATACATATAAGCATTTATGAACATTTTAACAGGTATTAGTTAAACATATTATATACGTAAGCAGGTACAATAATTAAAAGAACTTGTTTTTACCTTTGAACATTTTGACTGAAAAGGGATTCAAATAACTAAAATTCAGCAAGTAGTTTGATTACGTAGGTATCAATTAATATCGAATCGCTCAAAACATTGAAAGGTAGTAAATATGTTTATAAAGACTTACATACTAATGATAGACAATCCTTAAACACTTTTAATTTTCATTATCTATTGGTAAATAACACAACTTATTAAAAGGTCTTTGCACAACACTGTCACCACTTTTAACACTGTACACTCGTGTCACACCGTCGGCACCAGGGTGTTTGCCAACTATGCGCCCCATCATCCACTTGCCGGGCGGCATGTTGTCGGCCTTCACTAAAACGATGTGTCCTATGTCAAACTCTTTGACCTGCGTTTGCCATTTTGTTCTTTCTTGTAATCTCGACAGGTACTCTAATTGCCATCTGCGCCAAAAGTCTGATAGAATTCTTTGCTGGTGTTGCCATCGTGACAAATGACTTATTTGAGTGTTAGAAAAATCTGGTGTAGGTACAGTGATAGGTGTCTCGCCTATAAGGAAATGTCCCGGAGTAAGTGGTTGTAGATTATCAGTGTCCTGATCGTCTAATATGTTCAAAGGTCTTGAATTAAGGCAAGCCTCCACTTGACATAATATGGTACTCATCTCTTCGTAGGTTACATGATGTGTTAATATCCTTTTTAAATGGTATTTCATAGATTTTACTCCAGCTTCCCATAAGCCTCCCATATGAGGGCTGTAGGCCGGAATAAAATGCCATTCCGTTCCATCCATCATCATCATCTCAGCTACTGGGCCTTCGAGTAACTGCCTAGCTTCAGCCCACTCTTCAGCCAAGATCTTATTGGCTCCTACAAAGTTTCTCCCTTGGTCACTCCAGATGTGAGCGCATCTTCCGCGTCTGGCAACAAATCTACGAAACGCGCCGATGAAGGAATCGGATGTGAGGTCTCCTACCAGTTCCTAGGTGGAGAGCCTTTGTCGCCATACAAACGAACAGAGCGATATAAGCCTTGCTTGTTCTGATCCCTCTTCCTTTGGACATCAAGATTTGATATGGACCTGCGAAATCTACTCCTGTGTTCAAGAAAGGCTTAGTAGGTGTGACCCGTGCTCGAGGTAAGTCTCCCATTTGTTGAGATTTTGCTGTAGCGTTAAGTTTTGCACATATGAGACATCTTCTTATTTTTGATTTAATTACTTGTTTTGCTTTCAGGATCCAGAATCTCGTACGTAGATAGCCGAGCATCAGTTGAATACCGCCATGTAGCGTCTTCCTGTGTGCGTCAGCGATAAGAAGCGTAGTAAGATGATTATCATGATCAAGTATGATTGGATGTTTGCTATTTTCTTCTAGGTCCGAGTGATGAAGTCTGCCGCCCACCCTGAGGATACCGTCGCTGTCTAGGTACGGTCTTAGTCTAATTAATTTGCTCCTTTTCTGAACTTGATTTTTTATTTTTAGGTGCTGTATCTCATCATGGAAGCTCTCATCCTGTACTAATTTAATACAAGTCTTCAAAGCATCTTCCATTTCCCTCGTGTTAACAGGTAATGTTCTTTTTTCTATATCTCTTTCCTTCAGAAATCTTTTGCAGTATGCTATAACCCTTTGTAGTTCTTGCAATGTGTCACAATTACTTATTCTTTTAGCCAAATTATTTTCATCTTTAACATGTATATTAACTAATAATGTTTCTTTCTTTTCCAGGTCTGTCATCATCGTCTGCGGTCTGTTGAATGGGATTTCAACATTTCTTAGCCAATTCGGGCCTTTCCACCACAATTTATCATCCTTGAGATCTAACAGCGATTTCCCACGTGATGCTGAGTCTGCGGGGTTGTCTGAGGATTTGACGTGGTACCAATTATGATTCCCAATAGCATCAAGTATTTCAACCACACGATTTCTCACGTAGGTATTCCATCTTAAAGGGTCACCAAACAACCAGGATAGTACAATGGTGGAGTCAGTCCAGGCATATATTTGACTGGTGGGTATGTTCATTGCCTCACGTATTTGCTTTAAGAGCCCTGCAAGTAGCACAGCTCCACTGAGCTCCAAACGAGGTAGGGATTGAGGTTTTGTTGGAGCTACTCTTGTTTTGGCAGCTATTATTGATGTTCTCACTTCACCTTGATCTGTTGTTACTCTCACATAAGCAACAGCACCGTAAGCTCTCGTCGACGCGTCACAAAACCCATGAATGGTGATGTTTTCCGTTGCTGTTTCTTTAGTATGCAGCCATCTCTCCACTTCAATCTCAGGTAAGTAAGTTTCAAATGTATCCTTTAGTTTAGTCCACTCAGCGCAGATTGTTTCGTCTACTTCTTCATCCCACGTTACACCTTGTAGCCACAATTGTTGAATGAGAAGTTTTGCAGGTAACACACTAGGTGCTAACCATCCTAGCGGGTCAAATAATCTTTGTAGGTCTGCCAGGATTGATCTCTTTGTGATTGTTGAATCATTGGGTAAGTTCAGGCTATAATGAAATAAATCTTTGCCCATATTCCAATGCAATCCTAATGCTCGTGTTATCCCATCTAAACTTATATCTAATTTCACATTAGCGCTTCTTTCTGATTTTTCAAACTCCCTTAGAAATTGAACATCATTGGAACACCATTTTTTTAATTTAAATCCACCCTTCACTAGTATAGAATCTATTTCCTTAGCTACTCTGATTGCATCATTCGACATTGTCCTTCCCAGACATCATATCGTCCATATAAAAATCTCTTTTAATTATTTCTGAAGCTTCTGGATAGTTATGTCCTTCATCTTCGGCTACTTGATGCAGAGTCCTTACTGCTAAGAAAGGAGCACAAGCAGTCCCAAATGTGACTCTGGTTAGACGGTAGTCTTTTATAGGTTCCTGATCATCATTTCGCCATAATATTCTTTGTAAGTCTCTGTCCTTTTCGGAAACTAGAATTTGGAGATACATTTTTTGGATATCTGCTACAAAACAGACCTTCTTCATGCGCCATCTCATAATAAGACTTCTCATGTCATCTTGTAATTGTGAACCTACCATCAGTTCATCATTTAACGATACATTATTCCTTCCTTTCTGTGACGCGTTAAATACTGTTCTGACTTTACTCGTTTCCTTTTCTTCTTTAACAACGGCATGGTGTGGCAGGTAGACAGATGGGTTTGTAATTTCGTGTGTAGGTATTTCTTCCATGAAATTTGCTTCGTAATCTTTCATAACTGATGCATAATCATTTCTGAGCTTAGGGTCTCTTCTGAATCTTTGTTCTAGTTGTTTAAGTCTCTTCACAGCGATTTCTCTTGTTTCTCCTTGAGTTGATAATAGCGTATCTGTTGTTTTGGGTAACGTTACAATATATCGTCCTTCAGCATTCCTCGTTGTCGTAGTTTTATAGATTTCTTCACATTTTCGTTCTTCAGATGTAGGTGTTTGGTTTTCGTATGGATCTTGTTCCCACATTCGTTTTAGTAAATCATTTAGATCTAGGTTAATATGCATAACGGTAATTTCGTCTTTACGTTCTTCATTTTCCAGATTCCCAAATAAAATCCACCCGAGGGTCGTATCTTGTGCACATGGGGTTCCTGGGGGACCTTTGATAACATTTCCTTTCATGATTTGGGCACAAGCGTCAACACCAAGTAATAAGTCTATTCTTCCTCGTTGGTTAAAACCAGAGTCTGCCAGGGTAAGTCCCTGCAGATGTGGCCAGGTGTTGGTGGAAAAGGTTCGTGATGGTAGTTGCGTAGTGAGTCGCGTAGGCATTATATAAGCCTTTAATTTCAGATTGAAGCTTTCGTCGTGTCTTGACAATATTTCGATTTCTGTGGCGTGCTTGATGTTTGTTTTGGTTGAGCCGACTCCAGTGATTGAACCGTTAAAAGGTGTTCTCTTTACTCGTAGCATTTGAGCCGCTCTTTCACTCATGAACGATGCTTGTGAACCGTGGTCGATCAAAGCACGAAGTACTGTAACTTGTCCCGAGTCATGGTGTCTTACTGGTACGAGTGCTGTAGCCAGTAATGCGGTGGACAAATTAGCAGCGACATGTGATGAAATGGTAACGTTGGATTGCTTTGATGTGTCTTGATGATCTTCAACCTCCTTGTGGTTTACTTGAATGTTATTGACTGGCTGGTTTGATAACGTCATGGGTCTTGATTGATGCGTGAGCGTATGATGACGTTTGTGACATATACGGCAAGACATCTTCAGGCGACACAGTCGGGCTGAGTGTCCCGGTGCCAGGCAATCAAAACATAAGTTGCGTTGTTTGATGTACTCACACCTCTCGTCTGGGCTTAGTTTGATAAACTCTTCACAGTGACACAATGTATGATTGTTATTGCATTTCACACAGCTTTTTTTTTCTTCTCGTGCGGCGTAGTAGTAGAAGTCGATAAATGAACTGCATATTCTCTTCCTCTAGGCATTGGTTTTTCTCTTGATGGTGCCGTTAAAAATTCAAGCGAACGAAACTTCGATTGTAAAAACTTATTGAGTTTATCCCATGTAGGTAATAACTCGACGTTATCACTGAATGCAACTGCTTCCCACTCACGATGCGTCTCTGGGTCCAATTTCTGAACTACTAGGAATATAATAAGCGGATCCCAAGACTCTGTACTCAGCTTTAGGCTTTTAAGGGCATTCAAACACTCTGTCGTTGTATCCAAAAGAGATTTTATGTTGCTTGCAGATTGAATGGTTATTTTTCGTTGGGTAAATAACCTCTTCAATATAGAATTGACAATAATTCTTTTGTTGCCGAAACGCTCCTGGAGCATACTCCAAGCCTCGTTGTAATTAGTCTCAGTAACTTGCACATGCTTCAAGAGTGACAGGGCTTCACCAGCTAAACTACTTTTTAAATAATGTAATTTTTGTACCTTTGTTAATGTTTCGTTTCTATGTATAAGTGACAAAAAAAGATCTTGATATGTGGGCCACTCATCGTAAATACCGGTGAAGGTTGGCAGCTGGATTCGTGGTAGCTTGACATGGATCTCCTGGCCTTGTTCACAGTTGCTATCAGACTTGTTGTTGTTATTGGACTTGGCAGGTGGGCTACTACTTTTCGATATTAACAAATCCTTCAGTTTGGCAAGTAAACAAATGTATAATTCTTCTATGGCAAAGTACTGTTCATTAACAAAATAGGGAATTTTATTTCTTTCCGGCTTCGGTACACTTCGCGCTAATTGTTCGTGAGCACTTTTTATGGTACACCAATAATCTTCCACTATTTTAATCCTTGCTTCAATATATCCCACTGTTAATCGTTGTTGCGGACACTTGTTTAGGTTAACTTCGGTTTTTTGTAACATTAATGCAGTATCTTCCAAGAGAATTAATAACTGTTCCGGTGACGTATTACTCGTAGTCGTAGCCATTGTGAAAGTTCGTAAATAATATCTTTGTACCGCTAAATATGTTTATAAAAGTCCAATTTGTATAGTAGGTAACAGTTCACTTCACGATCACAATTCTCCACGTTGTAAGTACCTTGTTTACGTAAAATTACTTGAAACTGTACTGGACGGGGCGAATCCTTATCTCAGGAATGCGGTTGTCTTTTGTTCTCGAGCGAGCGGCCGGCCTGGGTGTTTTGTAAGCGATGCGCTGGTTCATTCGGCTCGATTGCGACCAATATGTCTCGCGTTAAGGTTTACTTTTGCTTGAGAGGTCGATATGAAGAGAAACGCGTGCGTGCTTTAGAGGTGTGTATTTGCGACTGAATAAAAATGTCGTATTTTAAAGGACCTACGTCACATAGCAAGCTTATAACTAACATGTACCCTTCCTCGCATGGGGTCTCTAGGCCCGCGCCATCATAGAAGTACAGGAAAAACTCGCTTCAGTCGCCATCAACATTTTATTTTTAGCTTTATGTCCTAGACATAAAATCTAAAATTCTAGTTAAGGGTTTTGCTGCAAGAAGACCCTTCTTTCGTTTTTTTTTATGGTGATAGGGAGGCAGACGAACGTCGGATCACCTGATAGTAAGTCTTAAATCCTCTTAAAACCCGGATTGGGCACCGGTATCCTTCACTACACAGCCCGACGCTGCTTCACGCCGGTTTTTGGTGTGACGGCGTGGTATCAATCTCGTCGAGTTGGCCCCTTCATGCCGAAGCTTGATTCTCCCATGGTCATTTCGTTTCGTGGAGACGGACTCGCCTTGTTGGTCTAGTGGTTTAAGT
>JADPWL010002298.1:0-13858 GCA_019059595.1 Marasmia exigua | reverse complement strand
CGTCGCATACTGCGGGCGCCACAGTGCCCGAGTGCGCGTGCACCCGCGCTGTCAATGTGTGCGTGCGCCAAGCGACCTATGTAGGCTGTTACTGTACTATTCTACATGTGGCCTATAACACCACGCCAGAGTGCACGAGTGCGCGTGGTACACCCGCGCTGTCAAGCAGTTTTAAAAATTACATTGTATGTCGTAGGATGTGTTTTTAGTTTTACCTTTAGTTTCAGAATAACTAAATTTCGCTCCAGCCCTGTTCAGAGATTGTATTACGTTGTTTCGCTTTAATATTCAACATTAGTGCCAAATGTAATGAAAGTACAATTGGGTTTTAGATCTTTTCTCTATTCCCACATTATATTCGCGCTTTGTTTTTCTTTTTACAATGGTTTACAAAGAATAGTTAATTTTGTATAAAGGCTAAGCTTTAGGGTTCTCTATAGCTAGCCGCACTACGCCACCTTTTCCGATATTTCTATCCTTTTTTTTCACCCGTAAGACTCACGCAGCACAGAATTCGATTGTAAAAAAGGCGGCACCGGAACTTCAAAATAAATAGACTGAGAATGTTGCCGGCTGAAACTGATATTGAAGACTTTTTTGACCTAAGGGCTAAACAGTAAATCATATCGTGTCGCACATGTTTTTTACCGTGGGAGAGTCACGCTTCGACATGTATGGGCTGGCTTGACCGGAGTGACACTACGGCCTCGCAGACGGGCTAGAAGCAGGGTTTCGCTGCGTGAAGAAGGGTACCGATGGGGCCCAATCCAGGGAAAGGATGGCAGCGCACTTGTTCTTTATTTGTTGACTCCACTGTTGTTGCGGGTGTCCATGGCAATTGATTACCATTCCTACAATATGGATTCCTTCAAACAAAGCGTGAAGAAGCATCTCGCGGGCCAGTATGGCGGTGCCAACGGAGGTGATGCCTTGATATGGCTTCCGTTGTAATTGCAACTTGGGCTCTTCTATTGCTTACCATCAGGCTGAGGAGAGCCAATATCATCGTCATCGTCAGCCCATTTAAGTCCCCACTGCTGGGGCACGGGCCTCCCTCAACCACATGAGAGGTAATTGCCATACTCACCACGCTTGGCAGACGGGTTGGCGAGGGTTTAGATATAAATGTAGAGTTTTCCTTCTCTGGGTGCTGATGATCATGCCAGCAGCTTTACCATAGTCGCCTTTTACGACACCTCGGTAAGAGTGAGAGTGGCCTATTCTACTCTGCCGGGGACCACACGGCCCTCTGCCGGGGACCACACGGCCCCGGCAGAGGGCCAATATACTGAGCCTCTATTAAAAAAACCACCATTAGGATATCCGTCTGCGCGTCTGCCACCTATTACATAAAAAAAAGTTCTGTATTGTCTATTGTTGAACTAGTTCTCGAGCCGGTCCTCGTTCGCAACTGGCTTCATTGCATCGAGACGCAACGGACGACAACGCACAGGACGGTCGAACGATAGAAACGCAAACTCGTCTTGAAGACGAGTCTAATGGTTTCTGGTTTCTTAAAGTTTTATGTTTGCTTTAGATTGAAATAAAAACGGTTCTATCGTCACAAAACACAAAAATGTCTTTTAAAATGGTTTGTCTTTGCAACGACTAGACGACGACGACTCGACGAGCGAACATTTAGAGATTCGGAACTACACTGTTCCGAATCTCTGATGTTCGCTCCGAATGTATTATTCGACTCAAATGGATCTCTAGTGATCCGAATGAGCGAAATGATCTGAATGAGCTGATGATCCGAGTGAGCCGAATGATCCGAATGAGCTGAATGATCCGAGTGATCCGAATAAGCGGAATATCCGAATTCAGAGCGATAGAGTAAGCTGTGGGCTGTCCAGGGTAATTTATTACGCGGGGAAAATAGATAGGTTTATTACATGGCACAGCAGGAGGGGATCGATTATTCATTCGTAACAAAATCAATTAATCACGGATCTATCTGAGAGTTGATGTTCCCAATGATTCAAATGAAGCGTTTCACTGTTCCGCATCTTTGCACTGATCCAGATCCAAATGGTCCTATTTTTTTAAAGATGCCTTTTTGCTAGGTTTATCTATATCGTTTATCGGTTATTTTTTAAAATTAAGCGATTGCCGCCACCCATGAGCAGCAACACCAGTAGAGTCACAAGTGCGTTACCAACCTTTAAACTCCGCTTCCCCTGGATTGGGCCTCCGAAACCCTCACCCACTCAAGTTTGATTTGACTTAGAAACCGATTAACCGAGCAGTCGGGTTTCTTAGTTTAGTCATATTTACTAAAGACCTCAAAGGTCAAAATCTAACTAACTATACAGAAGATCACAAAGATAAACACGAAGCATCCACCACCAATTTGTTCCAAAAGATAACCAGATCCCGCGTAATCCCGTGGGATCCGGGATCCGCGCTAAGTCCGGGATTAGGCCGGGATCTTCTGTTGCATCCGCGTTATGATTTATACAGGCTTGTTTAAATACGAGAAAGTTTTTGTTTGAGGTTATTAAGTGCTTATAGTTGAGTAGTGCCTAAAGTTGAGTAGTACTTAGTGATTTTTGAGGTTAGGCTTTTAGCGTGCTACGTGGTTGAATGGAATGTGACGGGTAGGGCACACCAGCGACGCCAATTGATTTTAATTTTTTGCTACTAAATCGGATCTATTTTTAACAATTTCAGGGCTACAATCTCTCGGCAAACACTTATACTATTTATTAAATAACCATGCACACATGTTGGGTCCGTTTTTGTACGCGAAAAATTGATTCACGCCAAAGAGCGACCACTTTTGGCGGTAATCCAAAATTCGAAAGCAAAAGCAGACCAAACAGTTAACTATAATCATCATAATCATTTCAGTCAATAGACGTCCACTGCTGGACATAGGCCTCCCCCAATGTCCTCCACACAGATCGGTCCTGTGCCGGCCGCATCCAATGGATTCCCGCGACCAGATCGTCGGTCCACCTTGTTTTACTATAAGTATTAAATAAATAGTATAGCTGTTTGCTGAGATAATGTAACCGAAATTGTTTAAAATAGAGGTTTAGTAGCTAAAAATTTAAATCGATTGGTGACGATAGTGTGCCCTACCCGTCACCTTAAAAGCATCAACATCATTTCAGCGTGACATTCCTGGTTGCTTCCAAAGATTTCGCTTTGCAGCCGGGAGTACGCTTAGATTCAGGATTTGGGGAGTCTAGTAAATACAATGAAGCGATTGACCTTCTTGACCTTCACTACTCAACGTTTCAGAAACTATCCGAAACGAGAAATGCGCAAAATCATTTGAAAAATCTAGAGATGCTCGGATTGGAACATGGAACCTTCTACAAACTCTCATATTGAAGGCGCGTTCTTATCCACTGATCTAATATCGCTCTCTCTCTCTCTCTGTAATTCTTGACGTTTCGGCTACGCTACATTTAGTGTACTATAAGGCACATAATAAACTGCACATAGTCAAATCTTATTACTGTAGACATAAGAAAATTGTGTGACCAATGTACTAGAGCGTAAATGAATTTCATTTCATAATTGATTTTAAACTTTCGCGCTGCATTATACAAATAATAGATAATACCTCATATGCTCATTAAACACAATCGCGTGTAGCCTAAGTTCCATTTAGATTCCACACTGGTAAAACTAGCTGCAAATTCTACCATCAAGCGATAGGGCCTTGACAAATGCAAACTGCGCTTCGATGCGTCTTCAATCACGCCGAGTGACAGAGACAAACTACCTTCTATCGGCATCGCTTCGACAAATTACAAATCTAGATCTCTAGTGTCTTATAGAATTCAGGTCATCTCTAATATTGGCTTGACATAGCCAATCTGAATCTTATGGCCTAAAATATAATGCGGGAGTGCCCGAGTGCACGTGCACTCGCGCTGTCAATGTGTGCATGCGCCAAACGACCTATCTATGTAGGCTGTTACTGTACTGTTCTGCATGTGGCCTATAACACCGCGCCGCGTCGCATACTGCGGGCGCCAGAGTGCCCGAGTGCGCGTGCACCCGCGATGCCAATGTGTGCATGCGCCAAGCTACCTATGTAGATGTTACTGTACTGTTCTACATGTGGCCTATAACACCGCGCCGGATCACATACTGCGGGCTCCAGAGTGCCCGAGTGCGCGTGCACCCGCGCTGCCAATGTGTGCGTGCGCCAAGCGACCTATGTAGGCTGTTACTGTACTGTTCTGCATGTGGCCTATAACACCGCGCCGCGTCGCATACTGCGGGCGCCAGATTGCCCGAGTGCGCGTGCACCCGCTCTGTCAATGTGTGCGTGCGCCAAACGACCTATGTAGGCTGATACTGTACTGTTCTGCATATGGCCTATAAGACCGCGCCGCATCGCATTCTCGCGGGCGCCAGAGTTCCCGAGTGCGCGTGCACCCGCGCTGTCAATGTGTGCGTGCGCCAAGCGACCTATGTAGGCTGTTACTGTACTGTTCTACATGTGGCCTATAACACCGCGCCGCGTCGCATACTGCGGGCGCCAGAGTACCCGAGTGCGCGTGTACCTGTGCTATCAATGTGTGCGAGCCCCAAGCGACCCATGGAAGTTAATTTTCTGTATTTCGTTGGTTCACTGTGGTTGCACTTGCCCCCTGTGGCAGTACATATCAACACTTATGCATCTTTAACACGCTCGTCTAGACAACAACTTTTTATAGTTATTGGAGGGGAAAAAATAACCTCTGACTGCGTTTTGGGAATAACAAGTTAAGGATGGTTTTGTTAGATTGGCAGATATATTTTATTTACAACAAACACTTAAAGCGTTCGAAATTTTGAACAATCCTTTTTATGGTCGCGCCATTTGTTGTAATAAAAAACATACTACGTATTATTCATGTTGACTGATGGGTCGCAATTTAAGTCGACGGTTGCGTTTGGAGTCCCGCTTTCGAATCCCGGGTATATGAGTCACAGAATAACATAGTCTCAGTGTTAAAATCTAGTCTCAGCTTAGCCTAAAGCCTAGGGAGTTGGCGGTCTTCTAGACTTCTGGCTGAGCTAAAGGCTGAGGGATCGGGCCTTCTCCAGTCGTGTTAGATGTCCAATTCCAATATGAATACTGTATGTGTTTGACCATACGTTCTTGGCCAAACGTTGAAATTCGAATTAATTCATACCCGCCAATCATCGTTGCCAAACGTCCCGTGTTTGGTGGTACTGTCCCGCTTTTTGCCTAAAATTAGATAACCCGTGCGGGCCAAGCCCAGTACCGATTTTCGAGGATTTGAGTGGTGACCTTTTTTCACGTATTTGAAAGAATAAAAGACTTACTGAAGTCCCGCTTTTGGGGACAAAATAAAACAGTACCTAGTCCCGATCTTCGGGGTTTTGGAATTGTCTTTTTTTTGGCACTGAGATAGATAGATAGATATTCTTTATTGCACAAAAATAAAATACAAGCATGATACAACAGTAACAGACAGTACATTAAGGCGGGCTTATCGCTTGTAGCGATTTCTTCCAGACAACCTTTGGGTAGAGGAAAGAAATATCGTATTCGTAATAATAAGGGAAGGCAGTGCAAAGTAGTTTAACAAATGAAATTGAGAATGGCAGAATTATACATTATTTTATATATTAATATTATTACATTACATAAATAATAATAAACAATACATACATACCCAATAATAATATATACATAGATAATTTATAACAAAAATTCAATAAAAATATTTCTTATAGATAGGTATAAATGACCAGAGAGCAGATCACATAAAAAAGGAAGAAGAGACAAGGAAAAAACAGTGTACCTATTTATAGAGATAGGAAGTGAGTTTTGACACGGGACTGAAGGTAAACGTTATGATAACTTTGAGGTATTTTTTTTACATTATGGAAGACAAACAAGCAGACGGCTCACCTGATGGTAAGCAATTACCATTCCGCTTAGTCGCGCTTTTGATCTATACTAGAATCATGCTTTTTTACTCAAATCGTTTTTTTTTTATATTCACCATGGCTGAAATACAAGTAAAAACATTTTTTAGACTTTGTAAATTGATGAAAATTCAAGATAAATAAACAATTTACCCCTTTGAAGTTGTCGCGTGTCATTTGTCATTTTTAATCCCCGAAACGTACCAAAAAACTAGGGGTGTTAATAGATGAAGATAAAAAAAGATTTATTCACTTGATAAACACGACAGAACATTACGAACACAAGTTAACGTTATAATGTTAACAGTTTTGACAATATAATAGGTATTGTCAAAACTGTTAATTTAGATTATAACGATGACAAATAAAAACTAAATATTGATTCTTATAAGTAAGGGAAAAACTTAAACAAGCCGCGTGGGCTGATGCAATTCAAAGGTTTTAAATTAGTGTCTAGTGGTTTTTAGTGTACTAATAGAATAGTGACGCCGTGTAGTCCCCGGCAGAGTAGAATAGGCCACCCTCACTCTTACCGAGGTGTCGTAAAAGGCGACTAAGGTAAAACTGCTGGTATGATCATCAGCACCCAGAGAAGGAAAACTCTGCATTTATATCAAAACCCTTGCCAACCCGTCTGCCAAGCGTGGTGAGTATGGCAATTACCCCTCATGTGATTGAGGGAGGCCCGTGCCCCAGCAGTGGGGACTTAAATGGGCTGATGATGATGAATAGAATAGTTGGATTGTATCGTTTTTAACACTGCTATTGTGTGTCGAGTGAGATGTCTCGTGACAACTTGCTTGGACCTTATAGAGTCTTAAAACCCGCGATTACTTTTAGAGTGATATCCGCTGAATCCATAGGTCGATAAAACGTAAAAACACCGGCGTTTTATTGAGTGACTGTGACTTGACTGATTTTTACTGTTGACTACCTGTTTTTTCTCAATAAGTTACTTGACATTGGCAAATTTTCTTCGGGTAGAGCCATATTAAAAAAAAATTAAGTACATAACACTTACAAATTTCATCTCGTGTTCAGGCGGGACGAAATTTCACGAAATGTAATTTTTAAGTGTGTTATTTACTTAGCCGTGTGGTCCCCGGCAGAGTAGAATAGGCCACCCTCACTCTTACCGAGGTGTCGTAAAAGGCGACTAAGGTAAAGCTGCTGGCATGATCATCAGCACCCAGAGAAGGAAAACTCTGCATTTATATCAAAACCCTCGCCAACCCGTCTGCCAAGCGTGGTGAGTATGGCAATTACCCCTCATGTGATTGAGGGAGGCCCGTGCCCCAGCAGTGGGGACTTAAATGGGCTGATGATGATGATTTACTTAAGAATAAATTGCAACTATAAATGTAAGGAATTTTATGGTCCGGAGTTCATTAGAGCTAATTCTGTGGCATCACCCTGAGGTTTACTCGGGGCATTCGAGAGATGTCACTAAACGTCAAGTTCTTAAATCCATTTATTCCACGTCAATTGACATCAGAATAGGACTTCCTAGGAGAGTAACATCTCTGAGATGCCCCTTGGGTAACGTCACAGATGTAGAAAAAACTGCTGACCGTGTATGGCGGCCATCTTTGCGGTTTCGTCATGTCCGTCCGTCCGATTGTCCGCAGCTGTGCTATGACCGTGGGAGAACCACGCTTCGGCATGTATGGGCCGGCTCAACCGGAGTGATACCACGGCCTTACAGAAAATCGGCATGAAGCAGCACTGTGTACCGGATGCCCAATCCGGGGGAAAGGGGTTCAAAGGTTGGCAGCGCACTTGTGACTCCACTGGTGTCGCGGGTGTCCATCAGCGGCGGCAATCGCTTACCATCAGATGAAAAAACTTAACTCTGAGATTATTTGTACTAAAAAGCTGTGATTCGACATGAACACACATAAATAATGTAACGCCTTGTTGGTCTAGTGATTTAAGTACCGGGCCGTGATCTCGAGTTCGATTCCCGGGTCGAGCAAAAAGTATGTATCGAATTTTTCGAACATAGCTCGGGTTTGTGATCACCAAGCCGCATTGGTGCAAGCGTGGTGATTAAGCCTAATCCCATCATAGTAGCGATGACTTGATTTCTATGATGGAGGCTTTTGCCCTGCAGTGGGACAGTATATATATAGGCTGATACAAAATACATAATTGTGACGCTAACACAGTATGTAGTCTGAATTAGTCTTTTTAAGCCATGGCATGTGTCTGGCATGGCATCTAGTAGAATAAAATTTTAAAAATAAAATGGAAGCTCTTATCCTTATCTATACTATTTATAAAGTGTTAAGTCCTGCAGACAGCGGCAACGCTTATAGGTAACGCAATGGCACCGAATTCCGACCACTGACTGATATCGCTAAATGAATCCTTCAAAAGATAAAGAAAATACTCTAGAGCTCATTAAAAAATATGCTTTTCTGAAAGATCACGAACTTAAATTTGAAAATCTATACATGATAGTCTCTTATAATGACTTATATATGTATATATTTGTATTTAAACTGTTACGACTGGAAATCAACTGAAAGCACCGTTTTCCGACCAACTGACTACAAATATTCGTGTATCCGACCACTAAGTAGCTAGATTCCGACCAGCCAATTCTTACCTTGTAAAATCAACTGTATGACCTAGAAATAGAGTGAAAATTCTTAAAAAAACAACCATTTTGAATATTACTTCAGCATTTATTAGGAATTTGATCCAAAAATAACAAAAATAAACTCTTTTATACTTAAATTAGATTCACAAGGATCTAAACGTAGGACGTACATCATATGTTAATCTTTATTATAATAACAAAATATATTACTATATATTTTTAATGAGATCATTAAATAACAATTATTAAAAGATATATAAAATACTATTATGTATGTACGTAACTATATGTATTTATTAAGGGGTTCACAGATTGTTTTGATTTCGCAGTTGATTTATTTTCGGAACATCATAAGTCCCACGGCTAGACATGAGAGCTGGACTTTCGATTTTGCACATGATGTCTGTAATATCATAGATCAAGATATCATCTTTTTCCGGCCATTTCCAGTAACTTCCACTCATTGTCATTGTCTTTACTTTTATGTTATCATTTAAATTTTCCATCACTATTCCGGGAAAATATTCTCCTTCATATTGTACAACAACAAACACCCCTTCTGGGTACTCCATTTTTTCTTTTGCTTCTGTAATATCTGTATTGATTTCAACTTTTGTCTTCTTTTTTGACTTAGTTTGCTGACTTTTTTCTTTCTTCTTTTGAGCTCTCTCTAATTTATCATTCTCTTTAGCTAGTTTCTCTGCCTCAACTCGTCGTTGATATTCCATAAACTGGTCGCTAGTTGCTACGGTGGGATACATTTTTGGTTTTTTTAATTGCCCCTTGCAATCTGTGGTAGTCTTCCTCTTCTTTTCTATATTTCCTGGCCAAAAAAGAGCATTTTTAAAAGGTGTAGGATATTTTGAACCTGTGGTATTGTCTCCTGATTTTTTAACTGGTGTTTTGTAGTCTGGTTGTTGTGGATCATGAAGGTTTAAATCTGTATTTATATCTGAATCTTTTGCTTGGTCTTGCTTTGATGTAGATGGCTGAGATATTAAATTCACTAAGCTTAAAGACCCATCTGATTCGACTGTTGCTTCAATTGCGTCATCATTAGCTAACCAAAACTCTTCATTAATAATTATGTCAGAAATAGTTTGATTTAAGTTACTAGGCAGATTATTTTGAAAAGTAGATTCATTCATAGATATATTTTTTTCAGATTGTATATTTTTCCAGAATTTATAGAGTTCAAGAAATCTCTCGTCTAGATCAATTTCAGAGTCAACATTTTTAAATTTATTTACAACTTCCGTAGGCAAACGAGCTTCCACTTCACTTAGTAAATTCAATGGTTGACTGCCATCTGTTTTGTGTGTGACGTGTTGATTAGCAGTAGATAGTGCTAGATTGGTATTTTCGTCATTGGAAATTTCTTTTATTAGCTTCGAGTAATCTATAGCATCCTCATTAAACGGATAGAGCCCACACGTTTGGAATGCTTTTGCAATTATCGCAGGCGAAAGTGTTGCATTAATAGACTTATGCAATATTATCGGAAAATCTGATCGCTGCATTTTTTTCCCGCTGTTTGCCATACGCCATTCCCGGACATCATTGCGCCAACAATTTTTTAAAGGATAAAATACCCCTACATCCAATGGCTGTAGACGGTGAGTAGCATTGGGGTAGAATGCTATCAGAATTATCTCATGTTCTTTACAGTATTCACTCAGATTAATATTAATGTGAGATGAATGACCATCCAGAAAAAGAACTACTGGCATTTGGAATCCTTTTTCTTTTAACCATGGGTGAAAGACATTTGTGATGTATTCATAAAATGTCTCACTAGTCATCCACCCAGAATCAGAGTGACCCATTCCCCACCCTTTAGGCATATTGGCTGTGATGTACGACGGAACATAGCGTTTATACGGAAACATAATCAATGGTGGAGGTATTGCCCCATCAGCAGCTACTGTAAGTAAAACCGTCAAACACTCTTTCTCGTCGTTGACAGTACGATTGTACACTTTTTTCGAGCCTTTTCTGACTAGTACTTGCTTTTCTTGAGGCGACAGATAAAAACCGCTCTCATCACAATTGAAGATACGTTTGGGGTCTTGGAGAAGTTCTATTAATTTATTATCAACAAAATATTGCCGTATTTTTGAAAACCAGCTCCTAATATTATTCTCCGAAACAATCGCTCTGCATGTTGTGAGAGATTGTGGAACTCTTTTCGAAACTTCCGGGTGGCGAGCAAGAAAGCCATTATACCATTTCTTACCCGGCTGGTCATCTTTAAAAGGATTTTGACGGCCTAAACTCTTAATTAATTTAGTGACAGAATCCAGTAACTGAGTCTTCGTTATCGGAAAACCGACTTCGCCCAATTCTAAAATCCATTTCACCAGATACATTTCTTCTGAGCTTGTCAGTACAGTTGGACCGCCTATGTTACCTGGATTTTTATATTTGTCTTTTAATCTGTCTAATATCGTTGTTTTTGGAATGTCGTATGATTTTGCAGCCTGATTTATACTCATTTTCTTCTCTCGTATATCTCGTAGTGCTTTCTCCATATTTTCCTGCGAATACTTTAACCTTTTCTTATCACTCATGATGATGTACCTGAAATAAACACATGCAATTTTAAACAAGCACACCGAAACCAAAAGCACCGGAGTTGGACGGAAACAGGGGCAAGCGAAACAAATCGTATCCAGATTCCGACCAATCCTATATTTGCCTAATAAGTCCTCTAAACCGAAATTTATATTAATTTTTTAGCGCGTTTCTATTTCACACACACTTATAAAAATCTAACAGCATTGTAATTATGCAATTATGTCTAATAAACATAAAGTATAAGGTTTAAAACCAGAGTGGTCTTTGGAAATGAATAGGAAGTAAACCGAAAAAAAGTGCAAGTTAAAACGAATTTTACAAAAAATCCATTAAAGTTATCATAGGTCGCATACAGGTGTATTATATAAAGATATCTTTTAGAATCAGTAAATGAAAACGAAACACTCACAAAACAACACGAATAATAGAAAATTAGTTTTATTTACAACATGCAAAATTTCTTTTACCGACCAAGTGGTCGGTATTCGGAATATTATGATTTTATAGGGCACCTCATTCCGTCCACAATTAATTAGCCGATAAATATATAAAAATAAGCAAGATTTTTTTGCATATTGAAATTTTAAGGCGTTAATACACTAATAAAACGTATAAAGTAAAAAAATGCTAAACTTACCAGAGTATTCTTCACAAAAACCCAGATGTTTGTTTTCACAGATTTATGTTTTTTTCACATTCAACTTGATACGAACTACTCCGTTGCGTAGCTTTTGTTGAAATGACAGAGTGTCCGTTGACATTTGAAACACAAGTTTTGACAATTGACGTACGATGAGTTACTAAATTGAATGCGTTCGGTTTCACGGCTTTCGCGCGATATTTTAAATGTTTTAATGGATAAAAACCAAAATGGTCGGATAGAGGAAGCTAGTCGGAAACCGGTGCCATTACGTTAATCCGAAAATACGAAATGCTTGCGCGATGTAATCGACTCCCAGTGCCATCTATTAGTATAAATTGGAACTTATGTTGACTGACTGGATGGTGCACAGAAAACAGAAATCTGTTTTCTGTGGGATGGCGCAATTTTTAGTGACCCTGCCTTTTACGCCAAAGGTCGTGGGTTCGATCCCCACCCTGGACAACTACCTCGCTCACTATTTGCGTCTATACTCACACTCCACGAGTGTGAAATATGTGTGTAATAGTGAGCGAGCGAGAAGTGAATAGATGCGCCGCCATTTCTGATCCCATTCTTTATCCGCCCAGGTTGTATTTAAGTATATTTGTGTTCCTCTGTTGTCTGATATCTGCAACACAAGTGCTTAGGCTACTTAGTACGGAATCAGGTCAATGTATGACATGTTGTGAGAATTATTATTATTATGTTCCGAGACGAAGTGAGCATAGATATACGAAGTGTCTAGTAAATCTAGTTAAACATCTGTAAATCCGTGTATTGGTTTTCGCTCGGCGCTCGCGCACTTTTTGCATAGTGACCGGTCCTGTCACAATGGTACACTCTTCTACCCTCATGCCTTGCTAGTTCGTGTTGGCCTGTGTAATAATTATTCTTATGCATTACAAATCGCTTGACACGCTCGGTGAAGATAAATTATCACTACGTACTTATACTTAGTTTTTTAAATGTATTTCTCATTTAAGTGAATTTATGTAACTCTTATGAGAATAAATGTCTTTGAACAGAAGTGAGGGCCGGCCGGTACATAATAGTATTGTAACAATTCGATAAGACCAATTTTGAATGTCATATTAATAAAAAATATTGTGTTTGTTACAGGTAAGCTAACCTAATCGACTAGATAACTCCTATCAATGGAAAGTGTAAGTAATTTCCTTCACATATCATCATTTTGAGCTTTTTAGGTCATGTCATTCCCAGTTGCGTCCAAAGCCGTTTCTTTGGAGCCTGAGTTCCCTTGAATCATGATCCAAGATATGACCTTACTTGACACGAGAGGATCCAGGAATCGGAAAGTCTGGACTCCCGACTGACCTTCGCAATCACACCAACTGCAAAGTTATACTGTCTGAATTATTATCTCAAATACTATAGATATCCACAATTTTGGGAAACTATCTGACACGTGCAGATTTCCTCACGATGTTTTCGATGAAATATCCAGATACATGCTTGAATTCAAAGTATGATCCCCCGTATGGAAGGCGCATTCTTATCCTCAGAGCTACAATCGCTCTCGAACTAGACCAAGTGCATCATGATAATAATTGGGGAATTTATAATAATATAACTTTTATCGACCTACAGATTCAGCGGATAACACTCTAAAAGCAATCGCGTGTTTTAAGACTCGATTAGGTCCAAGCCAGTTGTCACAAGACTACTCGCTCGAGACACAATTTAGCAGTGTTAAAAACGATACAATCCAACGATTCTTATTATGAGGATTACTTTATTATTAGAATAGTTATATTATACGAGATTTCTACCATGTACCTTATTTTTGAGTTTCCGATATTTCGACTGTCGTTGCAAGCGCCATGGGCACGGACTAACTGAAGTTTTTGCGGGTAAGATGTTACTGGCAGACAAAACGCCACTACTTTTACTACGCGCACCTGCGGTACCACTGTTCACTAACTCACTATTTTCTCGCACCAAAAGAATTGCATCAGCCCACGCGGCTTGTTTTAGCCCAACCCGTCGAATCTTATAAGAGATTACCACCGCCAATGGACATCTGCAACATCAAAGGAGTCATTAGTGAGAGAGTAGGAGTCACAAGAAACCATACTGGACCACCAGATTTTGAACTTTGTGCAGAT
>JADPWL010002296.1:0-19028 GCA_019059595.1 Marasmia exigua | reverse complement strand
TGAGCCTAGAGCCCCTTTGTCTAAGACACTAAGTCCCTAGAGCCCTAGCCCTGCCTATCCTGGGAATAAATACATATATAGATAAGGTGCTGGGAGCTTGCTCCCGGGTCGCCCAGGGTAGCAAGCGGGAAGAGTCAGGACGGTAGGTAGGAGGGGGACCGCTGCCAGTCGAGCAGGCTCACTCGACTGATCATAGTGACGGCTAAAGGTGTCTTGGCCGCAGCGGGAGAAATGAGACCCAACACAGACGGTTGAAATCTGTTTATTGTAAGAAAGTAAATAGTTTATATACTTAGTTTATGTTATTATCACATTAAAAGGTGTTTGCTAGTGTGCCGTCGGTGTAGAGTGCCGACGGTGCAAGAAGACGGTCCATCGGTCAGCCGCGCTGCATGTAGGTCGTTGCTGAGTTGGTCTGTGCGACGTAGCTCGTACATATTCCCGACTCGAAGAAGAAGACGAAGAGGGGAGGGTAAAGGGATGCTATTGAGTGGTGCCTCTTAGCCCAATGTGAGTTGCTGGAATGCAACGACCCTGCGTGGCTGCGTAGACGCGATGATCGCTGCTCTGGCTGCGACCCTCTCGAACCGCAATTGTTTCCAATAGTACTGTGGTATTGTTGTCTCCAGCTTCTTGGGATGCATTCTGCATCTCTGGTTAATTGCTGGTTGGTTGATTATTGTAGATAGGCCAGGTTGTGCTGAACAGCATATGCGGCTTCTCAATGAACTGGTGAGACCCGTTGGGGAGGCCAGTTACCGATCCGCTGCTGTCAGTCTCTTGATCTTCATGCTGTCATCGATGTAGTCGTGGTGTAATCTGTACATAGGATATGGTTAGCCTGCCTATCTTGTTATACAAGCTGCTTGTGACTGATGTTAAAGTTTTAAGTTTTTAAGTTGTTGTGAATAAGGTTCAAATTACGTTGCCATATTCAATGTTGTGGTAGGTTATAAATGATAATGTGAATGCAATATGAGCGCCTATATTTCTTTAGAAAATGTTTGCGCAACGTTAGCAAATAGTTATTATTTGAATGAAATGCTGAATTTTAACTACTTGAATGGTTTTGATGTTAAAAGTATGATTGCCTTTCCCAACTGTTGGGCTCAGGCGTTCCCGATGTTTTCGGGAAGATGGTAATTCTCAGTAGAGAATCCTTCCACTCCAAGAAAAGATTAAGATGTTAAAAAGAGGTCTCATGGTTTTAGACCTAGAGCTGCTAGCTCGGTAGAGTAGTGGTTGTAAGTCACTACAATAATAATAGTAAAAGTAAAAGTTGTTGTAGTTACTACGCCCCTCGATTATGGGCATGATCCTTGATTGTTCTTAAAGTGTGGCCTTGATAGGCCAGGAGCATCACTCTCCTTGGTTAATGGTTAAGCTAATGTTGTGGCCCAGTTAGGCTAGGAGCCCTGTTGCTCCTAGTTAATGTTAAGCTAATGTTGTGGCCCAGTTAGGCCAGGAGCCCTGTTGCTCCTAGTTAATGTTAAGCTAATGTTGTGGCCCAGTTAGGCCAGGAGCCCTGTTGCTCCTAGTTAATGTTAAAAAAAGCTCCCATCACCTTATCTATTTATGTATTTATTCCCATGGATAGGCAGGGCTAGGGCTCTAGGGACTTAGTGTCTTAGACAAAGGGGCTCTAGGCTCACTAGAGAGTTAGGTTCCCTTCCTTTCCTTATATTCTGTTCGCCGGGACGCGGTGCCTTACAACCATCGCTTCCCGCCCGTACATGCATAGTGACATATACCGGAACAGCGCCGAACCATCTGCTTGATTGCTTTTTCAAGCTATATCTGCTTTTTACAAGCTCCATCTAACGAAGCCTGCTGAACTATTTTCCCATACTAAGTGAAATGACCCTGGTCTTGATTGTCTTCTGGTTATAGGCGACATGACGTCACGTCAAATTGACTACAGCGCCCTCCAGAGGACTTTTAAAAACTAAAACCCGACTACCAAAAACATACGCTCTAAAAAGTACGAAACAGTGTTCTTATTTCGTACTTTTTAGAGCGAGTTTTTTTGGTAGTCTGGTTTTATTTTTGCAAGATTTTGACTGTTGTCTTTTCATACCGTTGTAGTGATTATATTCTCTTTGATACCGTTACTAATTTAATCTAAGCCGTTACCTCATAGTTTTTTAGATTTTCGCGTTGCATTATAACTATAATGTATCAAGACGGAAATTAACACGATATTTATTATATGAAACAACATTGTGTACTGCGGACTGCTGCGGAGTGGTCCGCTCGTGACCACGGCTGCTGTAACGTAGCCGAAACGTCGAGCCAAATATGTGAGTAGTTGAGTACACAATGTTGTTTCACATAATAAATATAGTGTTAATTCCCGTCTCGATACATTATCGTTACCTCATAGCTTTTCAACATTAACAGGTTTTACAGTGATGTCATTTATCAACAGAAATAAGTTCATGCTCTGTATGAAGCAGAGGTATGAACCAACCAACATCTCATGTAGGTAGGTACCTACTTCTTAAAATTCTTTATAAAAACGAATTTTTCACCTTACCCACATAAGCTGCCTAGGTGAGCAGCTATTCGTCGTTGTACTGTGTACTGTCATTTTTAAAATGTTTAAATGATGTTATTTGTAATACATGTACACTGAATAAATATTTTTCTTTCTTTCTTTTCTATCAAGTGTATTTTACCTAGGTCAGTAGTAGATATCCCGCCGGACTCGTGTCCACACGAAGTTTGTCACACTGTGAATATTTTATAAAAAGCTATGATTGAAGGATGTACGTTGTTTTGGTCTGTGCGAGAGCGCCTGTTGTCCCGGAGCGCGGCGGCGCCGGCAGTCAGTCGGGCGACGCGCGGCGGCGAGCGCGTGTCCCGCGAGCCCCTTCGGACAAACTTTCCCGCCGACTCGGGAGCGGGATCCGTGAAATTACTTGCCGAAAAACTACTCGCATCAAATTTCATTTGTAACGGGACTAACTTTCTCCGTCTCGGTGATACGTTTTCTGCTGATACAAAACTACCCTCATAAACTTTCGTACTTTCGGGAAAACATTTGACTTTGAAAAGATTTTCTTTTTAGCAGAGGTGTAACTTTTTAGACGGGGGGTTAGATACTTTTTGAATAGTGTTCCTAATTATTTAACAAAGTAAAAGTTTCGTAGCTGTCGTTTACTTATTATTATCCTTGTGCCTGAAAGCTGAAAAGTTTACGAACTTCAGTAGCGGGATGAGGTTTTGGCAGCAAAACTTTGGCACTACCTACGCCTAGTTACTATCAATAGAAAGTGCAAAGACCCTTTAGAATCTTCTGGGGAAACGTGTTCGGGTCGGCGCTAGCAGCTAGTCGGGGCGAGTGGAGTGGTGTCAGGAGTGTGATGTGAGGTCGATGCGCGGGCGCGGGCGCGATGGCGGCGCGCCGCCTCGTGCTGAACGGGCTGACGGCGGAGGTGGGCGCGGGCGGCGCGGCGGCGGGCGAGGGCGGCGGCGGCTCGCCCGACTCGCTGGAGTTCTACCACGAGCTCGAGCTGTACCGGCAGCTGCTGGCGCTGCCCGCGCCCTCCCCGCCCGCCCAGCGACGCGCGCGCACGCCCGACCCCACGCCGCCCGTCAAACACCTCGGTTAGTAACTAACTCACGATATTATTATCTGAATAAATTGAATTGAATTCAATTCAATTTAAAGGCTATCCCATTTTGGATAAAAAAAGAAAAGCTCACTTCAACCCCCCATTCCGACCATGCATGAACGTGATCTCGTCTCACAAAGTACTTTGTGACCGCGATATCCCCTACGTTTTTTGATAAAATTACGATTTTCGATAAATTACCAGTATTTGAACTTACCTAAATATTTAGTTAATTATAATATCTGTGCCGACATTAACATTAATTTCCAAAATTATTTCACTCCAATATATAAACTTTTAATATGACTGGTTAAACATTTTGTAGAAAGGCTGAATAAACTGTATGATCTTTGCTTGTCACTTAAAAAAATGTGATCTTTTGAAGTCTTTTGTAAATTACCGACTCACCCCCAAGTTAAAATTAAAAAATTGTGTTGATTGATTGGGTTTTGAGTGTTGCGATTAAGGTTGTTTGAAAGTGTTATTAAGTATTAGGATTTACGGACGTTGTTCAATTGTGAATGTTAATATGTAAAGTAATAGTACATAACATTTAAAATTATAAATTCATAAAATATAAAAATGTATAAGGTAAAATCATTTAACAATAGAAAAGGTAAATAAGCAATGTTCAACTCTAATTAGTTCTAATCCTCCACAAGAGATGGCGCTGTGCTAAATTGCATCGCACAAGCTTTATGTTTTTCCGAAAGTATAAGTGTTTTTGGCACTAAATAAATTTTGTCTGTCGTTATCAATGATAATTGGAGATTTATTCAGCCGTATGAATAAATCCACACAAAATACCTTTGTAAGTATGTAGGACGCTTAGAATATTATTCTAAGTAAAATATGTACGAGTACCTAAGTGTGCTACATATTGGTGTGCTTGCATTTTCTATTGTACTTTTCGTTTCATTATTATTTATTTATACATATTATGAAGAGTACCTTGTACCTACCTATGTGGTAATAGCAGTACCTACTAACAAAGAAACTTATAGCTTGAAAACATTACAGATGGGTAGATAAGCATTTTCATCAACACGAAATTTTTTTTTTTTTTATTGCTTATAGTAGGTAGACGAGCTTGCGGCCCATCTGATGGTAAACGGTAACCGCCGCTCATAGACATCAACAATGCCGGAATCTCTATTTACCTAAAACCACCCGCCCAGGAGCCGTCCCACCGTTGGTACTCATGCAGCTATCATTAATATCTTCTCAAAATCTTCAAGTAATAACTGATGCCCGCGTATAACGTTGTGGATGTAATGTAGTATTGAAGGAAGCTGTCGTTGCAGAGGAGCGGCCGCGCCGCAGCCGCACGCCGGGCGCGCGCGCGCCGCGCCCCGCGGCCTGCACCGGCGGCGCCTCGGCCGTCACCAGGCATGCACGGGTGAGTACCATTCAAATATACAATCTGTGCGGATAAAGAATGGGATCAGAAATGGCGGCGCATCTATTCACTTCTCGCTCGCACACCGACGAGTGCGAGTATAGACGCAAATAGTGTGCGAGCGAGAAGTGAATAGGTGCGCCGCCATTTCTGATCCCATTCTTTATCCGCACAGGTTGTACCTACATATTTTCTTTCTTGTAGTGACTATGGCGAATCAATTTGAACCTAATGAAAGAAAGAAAATATCACATTTTCGCGTTTTGTAACTTAAACTTGACGTCTTTTTTTTTACATAATTACCTATACGGACGGGAAGCGATGGATGTAAGGCACCGCGTCCCGGCGAACAGAATATCAGGAAAGGAAGGAAACCTAACTCTCTAGTGAGCCTAGAGCCCCTTTGTCTAAGACACTAAGTCCCTAGAGCCCTAGCCCTGCCTGTCCATGGGAATAAATAGATTAGGTGATGGAAGCTTGCACCCGGGTCGCCCAGGGTAGCAAGCGGGAAGAGTCAGGACGATAGGTAGGAGGGGAACCGCTGCCAGTCGAGCAGGCTCACTCGACTGATCATAGTGACGGCTAAAGGTGTCTTGGCCGCAGCGGGAGAAATTTTTATTTATTTTATTTTATTTTTATTTTATTTATTAGGACAACCAACAAGGCATACACTAAAAAGCGCTTAAGACTATCGCAGTAATTCGTTCTAAGTGTTGACTTACTTATAGGTTGCCACGGCATGCAAATGTGGACAAATATTAAATAGAAAAACCTAAATCTAAATTATATTTACTATTATTATAAATGATTAGAGAGAAGCTCTTATATTAACTTAAATTAACTTAAACAACCGAGAAAGAAGAGATAATTTTCCGTTTAAAAACAAGCGGTTTGTCGAAGAATATGTCTGCAGCATGACTTATTCTGTTGAATTGACGCTGGATTCTATTGACGGTAGAATGGTGGCCAAGATTTGTTTTGCTACCCCTTATGAAGAACGGAGCATATCTGCTGGCACGAGGGAGCTTGAGTGGGACGTTTATATTTATTAGCTTTAAAAGTTGAATACAGTCTATATCGAAATTAATAAGTTTGTAAATAAACATACAATCTAACAAAAGTCTCCGATCCTTTAAGCTGTTCATTTTAAAAAATGCCAATCTCGTTTCGTAGCTAGGAAGATCTTTGACCTTACAACTTTGATAGGAGAGATGCCACATGAAGCGCTTTTGTATGCGTTCAATCCGTTTAATATGTACATCGTACCGTGGCGACCACACCTGGCTACAATATTCTAAAAATGAGACCCAACACAGACGGTTGAAATCTGTTTATTGGTAAAATCTTAATGGTTTCTATACATGGTTTACATTGATACAAAGAAAGGTATTAGTTGGTGTGTCGTCGGTGTAAAGTGCCGACGGTGCACGAATACAGTCCATCGGTCAGGCGCGCTGCATATAGGTCGCTGCTGTACTACTACTACCTACTGTACGAGTAGCTCGTACAACCTACCTACCCTGTTGATTTTTCAAAAATATTTTAAGTAAGTACTATGTATAATATTTTTAAGCCGTGTGGTCCCTGGCAGAGTAGAATAGGTCACCCTCACTCTTACCGAGGTGTCGTTAAAGGCGACTAAGGTAAAGCTGCTGGCATGATCATTAGCACCCAGAGAAGGAAAACTCTGCATTTAAAAACCCTCGCCAACCCGTCTGCCAAGCGTGGTGAGTATGGCAATTACCCCTCATGTGATTGAGGGAGGCCCGTGCCCCAGCAGTGGGGACTGAAATGGGCTGATGATGATGATGATGATGATAATATTTTGAAATAGCCCATTGATACTCATTTTATGTACATTTATGGTACATTAGGTGCATATATGTAATGAACATTATAGGTTGAGGTAAGTACTTGGATGAACTTGAGCCTAAGCTAGGCTAAACCTGTATTTCAGGACTCCAGGTCTCACTCCCGTAGTGAGTAACAAAATTACGGTACGGAATGATAATGGTACTTGGAAGGTGGTGAAGTAGATGATAATAATAATTTACATAAGTTTGCTTTAGGTATGCAAGTGAAAATGTTATCCTTTCAAGTCGTAATTTACTTACATTGTCAAGAAAGGCAGATTCACAGCCTTTCAAATTCAGGTTTACAAACAACGCGGCCTGTCCACATTGACTGAAATAATCTTATGAAATGGGGCGCGCTAGGCCAGCGAACCGGGTAATTTGCATTGCGATGAAATAAAAGCCGCTGTAAGCCAGAAAAATATTATAATTGCGGCGAAGGGAGCGCGCCGGCATTGTCCGATATTTCAGCTAATTTGGTGCGTCTTAATTTTAACGAAGTGGATATCCCGATGTAACGAGCCGTCACCCGCCGCCGCGCGCACGTGCCCCGTCATAATACGCAATTACCGGCGCGCGCGCCGCGACAGCTGCCCGCGCCGCCAGAGACCCGCCATTTATTAGTTTGCTACGCTCAATCTAGGTACTTACTTTAGCATCGTTCTTAGAGATTGGTTTGGAATATTAACAACAATTTTGTTGGTTCACTTTCATGGCTAAGTCAAAAAAATTTCTACAGTGTAAAAGAGTTTATAGAAAATATTGAGTAAATATTGTACTGCGTACATACATATTTATATAGAGTGTAAATAGTATCTCATTAAGATTTGTTATTCGTTTTATAAGCTGATAGGCAAACAAATTAGTAATTTAATTCAGTGTTCTTAACCCTATAATGTCTCCTTACCCATTCTTGATTTGACTACTTTTTAAAATCTGTGAAATATTGTTTTAACATTACCTTTACAATAGTAGTCTTTGCCTTACTCTATGACTTTAACTATAAATTTAACCTTGTAACCCCTTTTTCTGGGCTACCTCACCGGCCACTCAGCCCCAGAGCGAGAGACTATAATCCCAGGGCGCCTTTTATTTGGTGTGTGAAGGAAAACACTTTATTGCCTTTTCAATTAATTTATTCTTAAGCCTTTACAATATAATCCGGAATACAAGATGAACGCTTAAATTAAGTACATTTTATATCTACACAATGATTGGTTTTTGTATGACAAATATTAAGTTAAATTAAGATTAAGGGTCTTAAGTATGGATCCAGCTGGCGGGAAGTACAACTCTGCTATTGCATATTATTGTGGGAATGCCTGACTGACCTAGCTCAACCGTAACTCGGTGTTAGGTTTAAAAGATTGTTCTAGGTAAGTATGGGACTTAACTTATGATTGAGGTAGCGCGACGCAGCCCTCCGGAAGCTAGTCCTTGGCAGGTCCAGAACTGTCGTGTCAGGTACTCTGTTGTCCTCCAGCGTGGCCTGTTAGTTCTATCCTTGGAAGCTCCCGTCGACTATGTAGACCTCAACGAATCAAACTGGTCTCGGTTCTTGTCGGTACATAGGGCCCTATAACAACGATTTCACAATATGAAGGACGCCCTACAGAAGGATTCCTTGGATTATTCCTTTTATGGAATAAGACAATATGAGTACTTACCCAAGACGGGGAACGACAGCAAACACTTATTTTTGTTAAGATTAAGACGACGAATCGAAATGTTTCACCTCAAAACTTCTGCAGCACACACTCAAGGTTAGGACACACAATTAGGTCAAGCGAGGGGTCTTCCAGAATTAAAATTTTGAATGTGTCCCTCGCGAGGCTCCGTCACTCCTATTTATTGCTTAAAAGGTCTGGAATGTTCCTTCTATTAAAAAAAAAACTCACATCCGCCCAAAGTTGACCTTTAAACAACCTTGTTAAGTTAATTGTTCTAGAATTTCTATTTGTATTTTGTTGCTTTTCAACTCAAGACATAAGAGAGAAATAGACGATGCAACGATACAGTGTCGCCTTACTAGCGGCGAGAAGATTAACTAATTTACAGGAAATTGAATGCATTCTGAATACCATATTTGGGAAGTACATCGATTATCCTGTAGATGGCGTGCTGATGATGATGAAATGTAGATGTTAAAATTCAAAGGAACTAAATTAGAAATGTCCTAAAGGTTATTGAAAAATAGGTCTTTGTTACAAAGTTATTAAAATAAATATAATTCTGCCCTAACTGCCAAGATATAGTAGACGATATTTTTTATTTGTGAGTCAGTAGCGACATCTATGCGTGAGTGGAAGACGTAAATCTTGTTAAAAGATGTTTTCCTATGCATTGCGGACATTAGACAACAGAGGTCATACGTACATATTGATTTAACGCTTTGGTTTGGAAATACGGCGACAGAAGGCGCTGAATAGGGTAATTAGTGCTCTTGAGAAGTCTGCTTAGATGGCGTTATTCTTGAAATAGTAATTATTTTGAACAATTATTTTTAATTGTTACACAACACCTACCTTACTTCAAAAAAAAATTTGAATTATTTAAAGAAAAATTTTTTTTGTATTAACTACATGGATACAGCTTCTAAAGCTGACATGCTAAAGTCACCACCAATCAACATTCCTAACTCAAATTGAATATATACTTTATAGTTAAATTAGTGTAAATACTTTGTTTTTTTTTTTCTTTAGTATCACACTTCTTATAAAGTTTGAAAGTAAAAAAAATGGTCATTTCTGCCTTATGATTAAAAGATAAAATGAAGTGAATTAAGGTTTGTTAAATATAAGAATTTAAGTTAATTTAATGAAATAGAACTACCTGGGTACATCTTGAACTGAACTTTAACTACATTATTCCTGTTTATACATATCGCTATGTGCGATTGATCCCCATACTACTAACCATATATAAGATCACCCGCTCATTCAATCATCATGCATTCTTACCTAAAATTTAGTGCACTGAATTTGGAAACTAATATTCTTTTTCTAGTTCATCACGCATTTATACTTACATTCATACTTCATTTATATATCCTATGTAGTCTTTGGGTATTAAACAATGGACAAGAGTTAATGTTTTTAAGATGGTTATCTAGTAGTTTTTAGTCATCGCTCTTCAAAATGTCTTTAATGTGATAATTACCGAGGCTTTTCCCATCAAGGTCCGCCAAGGTATATACCAATGGTGACAGCTTAGCTGTTACCACGCATTTTTTAAATTTGGGGGCTTATTTAGAGGTGAAGTTTTTTGACTTATTTGACAAGTAGTAAGTGCGTTTGTATACTATTTGTCCTACTTTCAGTTCCACATGCCTCTTTCTCAAATTATAATACTTCTCATTTCTTTGGTGGGCAACTATTAAGTGTTTGCGCACCTTTTGAAAAATAGCATCGAGTTCTTGCAATTTTTTACTAAAAGCTTGTGGATCTTCAATAGATATTTGATCCCTCGGACATGGTGGATCTGAGACGTTGTAAAGAGCTCCGTCTACGATGAATTCTCTGCCATGAACTAAGAAATATGGGGTAAATTTAGTCGTGTCGTTAACGGCTGTATTTAGTGCACATTGTAGTTCGACAAGGTGTTCATCCCATTTTTTGTGTTCTGATTTTACGTAGCAAGAGATCGCATGAACGACATTCCTAATAGCTCGTTCAGCTTGATTAGTTTGAGGATGGTATCTGGGATTGTAGTAAACATTAGGCACATTGTACTTGGTCAATAATTGCCTAAACTGAGTGCTAACGAATTGAGGGCCATTATCCATAAAGATGGTCTTGCATACTCCATGCACTAAGAAAACATATTTTTCAATGAATCTGGCTATAGCCATGCCTGTTGCTGACCGTATAGGTTGCAACAAAACATATTTGCTAAAATAGTCCGAAACAACAATTAAATATACATTTCTATTTCTAGAGCTGGGAAAAGGTCCTAATAGGTCACAACTGATAGCCTCAAACGGCTTATTTACTTTCTTTGGGTTACCCATGAGACCAGGGCGAGCTGTGTTCACAGGTTTGTATTCCTTGCAAGTCTCACATTTGCTAACATACTCTTTCACACTATCGAATAAACGTGGCCAAAAGTAATGTAAGGCTATTCTTTTATGAGTTTTCAAAATACCTAGATGTGCACTTGTAGGAAGATCGTGGCACTTTCTTAAAATCTCTAACCTATCTTCTTCGGGTACTACTAACTTCCAATCGAATTCGCAAGTTAAATTGTATTTATTTTTTGAATATCTGTATAGTTTTCCATTCTTTAAAGTAAAGTTAGGATAATGTCTTGGGTTTTTCTCAACACATTTCACTAAGTGACGGTACCAAGGGTCCCTAACGGAGTCAATTTCAATAGAATCTACCTTTATCCTTGAAAGCGCATCCGGTAAAGCCATTTCTTTGCCGTGCCTATGAGTTATTTTAAAATTAAATTGACTTAAGCGCATGCTCCATCGAGCCAAGCGTCCAGTTGGATTTTTAAGTTTATAAAACCACAGTAGGGAAGCGTGATCAGTGACCACTGTGCATTCCTGACCCTCTACATATTGTCTAAATTGTTCTAATGCAAAAATTACCGCTAAGAGTTCCCTCTCGGTAGTGCTATAATTAATTTCATTCTTATTTAACGTTCTACTACAATAAGCCACTGGATGTTCTATGCCGTCATGTGTTTGCGTAAGTACGGCTGCCACTGAATAGGCCGAAGCATCACTTAGAATACTAAAAGGAAGGTTGTAGTCAGGCATCTTCAAGATAGGTGCTGAAACTAAGGCTGATTTAAGTTGATTAAAGGATTCGTCTGCCTCGGGCTCCCAAATGAAATCGACATTCTTACGTGTTAACTTGCAAAGAGGTTTAGTGATTTTTGAAAAATTATTAATGAACCTTCTATACCAGCCAGCCATACCTAGGAATCTTTTCACTTCCTTGGCTGTAGTGGGAGTGGGGTAATTAAGTATCACTTCCACTTTGCTGGGGTCGGTCCTTAGGTCATGTTTATCTACCAAATAACCTAAGTATTTAAGTTCCTTCTTACAGAAGTGGGATTTTTTCATGTTGATAGTCAACCCAGCTTCATGGAGGCGTTCGTATACCTTATTTAATAGATCAACATGCTCCTCAAATGAGCTATTCACTATCACTATATCATCTTGGAAACAGAAGACTTTATTGTCGAATTCTGGGCCGAATAGACGGTCCATTAGTCTTTGCATGCTGGCCGAAGCACCTACTAGACCAAAACACATTACATTAAATTGAAAGAGTCCTCTCCGCGGAACTGTGAAAGCGGTTTTTTCAGCGGATGATGGAGAATCATAGGGAATTTGCCAATAGGCGGCACTAAGGTCGATGGATGACAAAAATCTAGCATTATTCAGGTGGTCTAATATCTGATTGATATACGGCAAGGGATATGCATCGGGTTTAGAGACTGCGTTAAGTTTTCTAGAGTCTAGGCAAAGTCTAAGTTCGCCATTTGCCTTTTCTACCATAACTACTGGTGAGTTCCAAGCTGATTGTGAAGGGGAAACTACACCAAGCTCAAGCATTCTATCGAGTTCCTTTTCTAAAGCTTGTTGCTTAATAGGAGACAGGGGGTAGTACCTCTGTTTGATGGGATTGTGTTCCCCCGTGTCTATCTTGTGGTGTACAAGATTTGTCCTGCCTAGTCCTACTTTTTCGGTATTGATTAACTCGAATTTTTCAATTATTCTGTCCAAAATACTTTTTTTGTGATCAGACAAGTCATCATAATGTTCTATCCCATTATTACCCGATAACGAATTAATATAATAGTCCAGATCTAACTTGTTTTGAGAAATGTTAAGTGTTATTAAGTTTTCGTTTAATTTAAATAAATGCCAAAAGTCTATCCCTAAAATAACTGGTGTAGTGATTCTAGGAACGACATAAAATCTGATTACCTTCACTAAAGAGTTGTAAACAACCGGTAAATACATACAGCCTAAGCAACATACCTCAGTGCCATCAGCTGTTTTAATTCTTTGCTCTGATTTAAATTTATTTAATTGAAAGCCTAGATCGCTGAATATAACGTGGGAGTTCTTGCCAAGAATTGAGCAAGAAGCGCCAGTATCAAGAAGACCAATTACTTTTAAGTTTAAGATTTTAGTTTCTAAGAAAGGTCTAATATCTTTTTTATCTTTTTGAAAGAGAACTTCACCCTTTTTTGAGTTTGAAGGGGACCTTTCGTGTGTTAAGCTACGAGTGGAGTTCTCACTAATTAGTTTTTTGACATACCTAAACTTCTGCACTTTGGGCATTCAGGTCTCTTAACTCCCTTTTTGCCACATTTAAAACACATAACCTCCCTTGACTGCTTACAGTCTCGAGTGAAGTGACTATTACTGTTACAACGCATACACAACCTCTCACGTACCGGGATGGTGCTAGGGGACATCGCCGAGATTTGGTTCGGATATTTAGTTACATTCTTAGTTTTTCTAGACTGACAGTCGTCTAAGTTAGGTTCAGAAAACTTTTCTGCTCGTACCCGAGCCAATTCCAAGCGTTTACCTAATTGTTTTAATTGGTCAATTGAGATAATGTCATGAAGCGCCAGTTCTTTCATATAATCAGGGCGGATATTATGCATCAAAATTTCTAGTTGTTCTGTAGGCAACATGGGGAAAGTTAACCTTGAAAACATGCCCTGCATGGTGAAATATAGCTAACAATTGTTTCATGTTTTGCTTGCGTACGTTGCCTTATTTCATTTTTTAATCTGTAGTCTAAGTCAGGGATGTCAAAATCTTCTTTAAGTTGTGCTATTAAGTCTGCATAAGACTTGAAATTATTTTTATTACATCTGAACCACGCTAAAGCAGAATCCTCTAATAGGTCGGAAAAGGCAGACAGCATGCGGGAATGTGGAATTTCCCGTGCCTGTCTTAATTCTTCAAGTCTTTCTAAAAAAATTCTAACACATGTGGTACCATTAAATTTCAAATTAAATGAGTTTAAATTAATTTGTTTCTCCTTTAACACTACTAATTTCTCACCACCATACTTCTCTTCCTTTCCATCAACTACAGGCTGTCCCTCATTCATATAGTTATCTTGCACGTCTTCTTTCATGTTTCTAACTGGGGTGCATTTCGGTGAATTGACTTTGATGGACTCTTCGTCAGAACTACTCTCCTCCTCTGGTTCTATTTGTGCCAAGATGCGAATCAGTCTCTGACGCAGGTCAGTGAGAGAAGAATTGTCGAAGCCTGAGCGAGCCAGCCTATCAATGAGGTAGTTAGCCCTAACCGAAACCCTTACAACCAGATTCCTATCATGAACGAGATCACCTGAGGACAACAGAGTCTCCAATTCTGCGACTTTTGGAGTGCAGGCTTTCAGTTCCGCAGCGGTGCGTGGTGACTTTTGGGGTACACATTTAATACTTCCACGTCGCGACAGCTTGAAGACCTGCCTCAGTGCTTTCCGGAGAGCGTCGACTGTTTCCTCTTGAGCTGTGGAAATGCCAAGAATATCGAGTTCAAATCTGATCTCATCTTTTCTTAAATAGTCTATGTATTTGTGAATTGAAGACATTTTTTTTTCTTTTAAAGTTTTGTGAAACTATTGGTGTTGTGATTAATCACATTAACGAATTTCCAAATAAAGTGATTAAATTAGGTAATTAAGGATAAAAATGGTTATTTTTGAACAATTAAATCTTAAAACTGAAAGCTAATAAAACCAATTCAATTCAGAAACAAATAGTGATTACAGCTGTGACTAAGTGGGATGTATAAGTATCGAATAATGCTGAAAAGTACACAGAATAGGCACATTAATTAAAAACTTTTAAGATGCTTGAAAAGCTTTCTTCTACTTACTACTGGCTTACATATATCTTAGGAAGTGCTACAAATGTAAAAAAAAGGATTAAAAGTGCCAGATTAGGGCTAAATAACACTTAAATGGTTAAGAATTAGTTTTAAGTATCTTACTAAAACTTAACAGAGTTTTAATATGTTTAAGACTGACAAAACTTATAAGAAGAGATGGCTTAAAAATCAACAGGCTTATTATAAAAATTTAAGAATGTTATGAGAAATCGAAAAATGTTTATTAGAGATTTCAACAGCTAAGAATTATTTAAGAACGACTTTTAAATCACTGTTGAAGTCTCAAAAAAATAATTAAAAAAGCTTAGTAACTTTAAGAAGGCCCAAAATAATTTAAAAGGCTTAATATAGGTAGTTGTAAAAAAAGGCTTAATAAAGGTAGTTGTAAAAAAGGCTTAAGATTGGTAATTTTTTAAAAAAAGCTTATGAAAGGTAATTTTTTAAAAAGGCTTAAGAAAGGTAGTTTTTTAAAAAGGCTTAAGAAAGGTAATTTTTTAAAAAGGCTTAAGAAAGGTAATTTTTTTTTTTAAAAAGGCTTAAGAAAGGTAATTTTTTTTTTAAAAAGGCTTAAGATCAGATAGGTCGGTTAGTTTAAACCATACAGGTTTCCCGGACCGATATCATCATGTGAAGCCCAAAAAATGGTTATGCCTCCTTCACACACCACCAAATTAAGTCTTGCCCCACGTTGGGCGCCAATTTGTAACCCCTTTTTCTGGGCTACCTCACCGGCCACTCAGCCCCAGAGCGAGAGACTATAATCCCAGGGCGCCTTTTATTTGGTGTGTGAAGGAAAACACTTTATTGCCTTTTCAATTAATTTATTCTTAAGCCTTTACAATATAATCCGGAATACAAGATGAACGCTTAAATTAAGTACATTTTATATCTACACAATGATTGGTTTTTGTATGACAAATATTAAGTTAAATTAAGATTAAGGGTCTTAAGTATGGATCCAGCTGGCGGGAAGTACAACTCTGCTATTGCATATTATTGTGGGAATGCCTGACTGACCTAGCTCAACCGTAACTCGGTGTTAGGTTTAAAAGATTGTTCTAGGTAAGTATGGGACTTAACTTATGATTGAGGTAGCGCGACGCAGCCCTCCGGAAGCTAGTCCTTGGCAGGTCCAGAACTGTCGTGTCAGGTACTCTGTTGTCCTCCAGCGTGGCCTGTTAGTTCTATCCTTGGAAGCTCCCGTCGACTATGTAGACCTCAACGAATCAAACTGGTCTCGGTTCTTGTCGGTACATAGGGCCCTATAACAACGATTTCACAATATGAAGGACGCCCTACAGAAGGATTCCTTGGATTATTCCTTTTATGGAATAAGACAATATGAGTACTTACCCAAGACGGGGAACGACAGCAAACACTTATTTTTGTTAAGATTAAGACGACGAATCGAAATGTTTCACCTCAAAACTTCTGCAGCACACACTCAAGGTTAGGACACACAATTAGGTCAAGCGAGGGGTCTTCCAGAATTAAAATTTTGAATGTGTCCCTCGCGAGGCTCCGTCACTCCTATTTATTGCTTAAAAGGTCTGGAATGTTCCTTCTATTAAAAAAAAAACTCACATCCGCCCAAAGTTGACCTTTAAACAACCTTGTTAAGTTAATTGTTCTAGAATTTCTATTTGTATTTTGTTGCTTTTCAACTCAAGACATAAGAGAGAAATAGACGATGCAACGATACAGTGTCGCCTTACTAGCGGCGAGAAGATTAACTAATTTACAGGAAATTGAATGCATTCTGAATACCATATTTGGGAAGTACATCGATTATCCTGTAGATGGCGTGCTGATGATGATGAAATGTAGATGTTAAAATTCAAAGGAACTAAATTAGAAATGTCCTAAAGGTTATTGAAAAATAGGTCTTTGTTACAAAGTTATTAAAATAAATATAATTCTGCCCTAACTGCCAAGATATAGTAGACGATATTTTTTATTTGTGAGTCAGTAGCGACATCTATGCGTGAGTGGAAGACGTAAATCTTGTTAAAAGATGTTTTCCTATGCATTGCGGACATTAGACAACAGAGGTCATACGTACATATTGATTTAACGCTTTGGTTTGGAAATACGGCGACAGAAGGCGCTGAATAGGGTAATTAGTGCTCTTGAGAAGTCTGCTTAGATGGCGTTATTCTTGAAATAGTAATTATTTTGAACAATTATTTTTAATTGTTACAACCTAGCTCATTATGTTTACTTCAAAGAGTAGTTACTTTTTAATATGGTATACTTATGTATTTGCACGCTTGCTTGCAAGCGAAATACAAACACTAGATACTTAAATTCTACTTAAGACCTTATGTATCATGTATTTCTAGCAAATAAATGTTTGTTTGTTTGTTTGTTTGTTATATTCAAAATTATTTCGCATTCGCTCCATGGCTACTGCTACGGATAGTGCTACGAAATTTGCTACGAATGAACTAGTGGTAGCCGTGCGTTATAAAACCACCCGCCTTATACCAAAAACTGGTACTTTGTGACAAACCGAATTCTACGCAAACAACCACCACCTCATGAAAATTTGAGTGTATGTTTGACAAAAGTTGGGTACTTATAATTTTGAGTGCCTAAGTGAGAATGACAGTTTAATAATTAAGTTCCCAACATTTATTCAACTGGCGCTTACATATCACATTAGACACACAGTTTAATTAGCGTATTAGTTGCAGGGTTTTTTTAAATGTTAAAAAGTACAATTAACCACTTAACTTTGATGGTGTATTTACTTTAAAAGTATCAATAACTACACGTTTTACACTAGTATGAAAAGTTTCAAGGATTGTCATGCCCACGTGCTCATTTTGTTTTGTGTTTACATTTAATTTGCTAGATTGTTCCAAGCAAACAATAAAGTCCGGTCGTTGTCGTTATCTGTTGTCGTTTCGAATCGTGAGGCATCTCGGATGGTTCTAGTGGAGGAAGAGGGACGTGTGGCCAATGCGAGTCGCACTGCCTGCGAGGCCCGCTCGTACACTGAGAAGCGCATCTCCATAATGCGCTCATTTGTAGTATCTGTCGCCACGTCATCGAACCAAATTATTTTTCTAGGGAAAGGATAATATAGAAGCTGCCGAAAAGTACTAACATCCATACAGTCGCTAATACGACATGGATTTGACATAGTTAATGTATAGTGTAGCAGACCTTCGTCACTTTCTCCTCAATGTTTGGACGGTTATATTTCAAGAATATTTTTACCGGGCGTTTTACCCTGAACGCTGAACTGAAATATGTCATACTTTTATCTCACTGAAACATTATGGTCTATAAAGAGGAATTTAAATATCTGGGGTTAATGTAGCTCAGGCTGTTAGTTGCAGGTTTGAATACGTCGCGGAGAATGTAAATGGTCCTACAATGTGAGCTACGAGCACTTTTACGATTATACTCGTTGTTTGGAACAGCACCATCTAGCGCCCCAATGCGTAAACATCAACACACATGAAGTTGTTTCATGTGTTTCCGAGGATTACCACCAGGCCGCTGCGCGCTGGAATCGCCTCAGCTTCATAGCATTATTATTCGTTTATCTCTTGTAAAAAGTCGTCACATCATTCTGTCCGTTATAATACATTACTTGGAAAATAAATAATTTTAATTTAATTAAATAAAGGAGCTCATTGAGGATTTCCCCAACATGGTCCTTCGAGCCGGATTAGCGTATAGAAAACAGCGACCAGGAATCGAATCCACTGCCGTTGAGACCAGGACGAAGACTTGGATTTTGAATATCAACGGCCATTAACGCCTTGGAAATCATCAGGACATCATCAGGGCACTCGTATCCTTTCAAATTATCATTCCTATCCCTAGATTTAGATAATATCGTGATATTTTCCAAGTGATTTAGGTATTTCGTATAGCGGGCTCGAGTGGCATTTACAGAACTGTAAGTACTCTTTGTTTTCCCATTAATTACCGAAATGAGTGAGAGTGAGAATAAATTGGTAGTAGAGGGATCTGGGGGGAGTCGATCTAGGTCAAAATCACCGCGTTCAGGTTGTACAATTTTGAATTCGGATAGCCGTCTTCCTGAATTACGTAGACGTCGCGGAGTGTACAAAGGTCGACTTAGTCATTTTGATAAATTTATTTCAAGTTTTAGCTCACCTGATCTTAAATCTCAAGATTTAATCGAATTAAAAATGAGAATTGAATCAACTACTGAAATGTTCAAACTATTTTGTAGTATTCAGGATGAAATCGAAGAAATTAGTAGCGAAGATGATTTAATTGTTAATTAGAGTATA
>JADPWL010002292.1:0-13869 GCA_019059595.1 Marasmia exigua | reverse complement strand
AGATAAAGGCGATTACGATACATCGATGGACTAGCGCTGCAGTAAGTAAAGTATAGGGGGGTACCCCGAAGAGTCCGCGTCCACGTCGCATCCCCCGGCAACCTGTCCCCTGACCACCGTAACCGGAATGGCTAGGGGCAGCGCTGAGAGACTCTCGTCTAACTTCAAGAGTGACCTCGCTGCGATTGAGTGTGATTTTTATACGACGATCTCCACACAGTCGGTCGAGCATTTTGGGTGACGCAGTGCCCCAGGTTTGCGCCTGCGCGACTCGAACAGGAGCACACGTTTGATTGTGTCCGGTTTCCCCGTTTACTTTTGCACAAGCCATAAAAAAGGAAACAAACGTGATCCTCATTTCTAAATTTATCGCATATATTTTAGTATAACTGAAAAAATTTTTTAATAAATAGTTAATAAATATAATATATCATACATATGTATATTATATAAATTATATCTATTATTTGGATTGTTTCCCCATCTTAACGCGAATCAAAACAATTAATACAGCGAAACCAAATCTAAATTGCACAGATGACCTTGTATCAAATAGCAAGTTCCACTTCCTAATATGAAACCAATACATAGGAAAAAAAACAAGTAAGGAAAGTATCACCTACAGGTTGTACCTGGGTGAATCTACGAAGTTTGGCCTACCGGTTTCTTACGCGTCTCAATTCGTGGGGCTCAAAATGTTGTTTCAAATTGGAAGTTATATTGAATCAGAAGAAGTTTAAATTGAAAGAAGGGTAGGTATCTTTACGTGTTCTTATTTCAATTTGAAACTTTAATTTGAACAATATTTTTGAGCCCAGCGAATTGAGACGCGAAGAAACCGGAAGGTCAAATTTCGGAGAATCGCCCATCTGTGAATACTTACATCCATCTAACCACGTGTTCTACCAACCATTCTGAACAACATTTGTTCAACGACTTTTCAAAATTCATCGAAAATTCACGTGACCGACTTTGTATGAAAAGTTGAAATTTTTCGTGCGAATTTCCAAAAGTGATAGAACAAATTTTGTTCATAATGGTTAGTAGAACACGGTTAAAGGGATGTAAATGTTCACAGATACATCCTGTATACTGTCCCACTGCAGAGCAAAGGCCTCAATCATAGAAATCAAGTCATCGCTACTATGATCATCATCATCATCATCAGCCTATCGCAGTCCACTGCTGGACGTAGGCCTCTCCAATTGTTCGCCACTGTGATCTATCCATGGCTTCTCGCATCCAGCTCTTGCCAGCCATCCTGCGCAGATCGTTCCCCCATCTAGCCAGAGGGCGCCCTACATTACGTTTTCCAAGACGCGGTCTCCACTCCAGAACCCGTTTACCCCATCGGTTGTCGGTTCTGCGGCTAATATGGCCAGCCCACTGCCACTTAAGCTTGCTAATCCGGTGAGCAATGTCGATAACTTTGGTTCTCTGCCGGATCACCTCATTTCGGATTCGATCTCGGAGAGAGACGCCAAGCATTGCTCGTTCCATAGCCCGCTGAGCGACCTTTAACTTGTGGACCAGCCGTACCGTAAGTGTCCACGTTTCGGCTCCGTATGTCATGACGGGTAGGACGCACTGATTGAAGACTTTCGTCTTTAGGCACTGTGGTACTATGATCGGATTAGGCTTAATCACCACGCTTGCTTTATTGGTGATCACAATCCCGAGCTATGTTCGAAAAATTCGAAACATACCTTTGCTCGACCCGGGAATCGAATTCAGGACCCCGAGATCACGGGCTAGTACTTAAACCACTAGACCAAAGGGGCGATTCATCATCATCATCAGCCCATTTAAGTCCCCGCTGCTTCAATCACATGAGGGGTAATTGCCATACTCACCACGCTTGGCAAACGGGTTGGCGACGGTTTTGATATGAATGCAGAGTTTTCCTTCTCTGGGTGCTGATGATAATGCCAGCAGCTTTACCTTAGTCGCCTTTTACGACACCTCGGTAAGAGTGAGGGCCTATTCTACTCTGCCGGGGACCACACGGCCAATTAGATTTGTAGTATTGTGACGATTATCAGACTTTTTTTAAAAGTAAAACGGTGAATCCATAAGGAAATATATTAAGAATGTTTGAAATGTACTTGTGTAATACATATTTACTTAGTTCAAGTAACCATAATTATTATTATTGCATAAAGTGGCCACGTTTAGCGATTACAAAAATAATGGTTAATTGTGTAGAAAGTCATTATGACATAATTTTGTCTTAAAAATAAACCTACTGTCCTTTATGGATTCACCATTGTACTTTAAAAAAAAAAATCATAATCGCTACAGTTTATCCAAATATATCGGCGGCGCTAGTTTAGTCAATTCGTCACCTTCAATTCTCTCCACTTTTTTAAAAGTCGCGATCTTAAGTTATAACAAAAAAAAAATAGTGTAAAACCGAATTTAATATCACAAAGTTTTTTTTTATATTATGGCTCTACACGAAGATATCTTGCCAATGTCATGGACAATATTGGGAATAAGTGGGTAGTCAACAGTCGAAGTCACTCAAAGTCACAGTCACTCAATAAAACGCTGATGTTTTACGTTTTATCGACCTACGGATTCTGCCGACACCACACTAAACACAATCGCGGGTTTTAAGACTCTTAGGTTTAAGCAAGTTGTCCGTGACAACTCATTCGTCACACAATAGCAGTGTTAAAAACGATACAATTCAACGGTTCTTATTATCAGGATCACTTCGCGGCACTTAACTGCACAAAGAAACACTAAATTTGTACACTAAAAAACCACTAGATCCACCCACGCGGAATGTTAGACTCTTACCGCCAGAATTCATCACAGAGTTAATTTGCCTGGATTTATAGTTGATATTTATGTAAATTTGTTCATGTTTTCATTTTATAATACAAAAGCAATGCTAGGGTGCTTTAACATACCCATTGTATGAGACCAAGTCGAAGTTGAACAATAGCTGCCTGTTCAAACTAATTAAAGACCCCTATATCAGGATCGATCATATTCAAGAATTGGTATCGAGGTTGATATCCCAATTAAGTTGATTAAAATATCACAGTACAATTGATTTAGAACCTTAAATTAAACCTACCTTAAGTCTGAAATATACGTAGATCTGAGAATATTGACATGAATCGGCCGGCTCGATTGGAGTGATACTGGTGATAATATGGCCGCACAGAAAACTGGCGTCAAGCAGCACTGAAATGTATTTCGCAGCTTAAGTGAGGGTACCGGGAGGTTCATCCGGGGGAAAAGGGGGTTTAAAGATTGGCAGCGCACTTGGTGACTCCACTAGTGTCGCGGATGACCACGGACGGCGGCAATCGCTTACCATCAGGTGATCCGTCTGCTCGTCTGCCACCAATCACTAAAAAAAATGGCAAAAATTTCAAAATATGGCCAGTTTGTTCAGGCAAATATATTTTTTATAATTAATCAAGACGGGATTTAACACGATATTTGAGTCCGCTCGTGACCACGGCTGCTGTAACGTACACCCATCTCAAGTATATATTATAATTTATTATTTCGCCATTTTATGGGGGCGGCTATCTTGGATTTGAAATTTTTAATAGTGTATTGTATTCTACTACTCAAACCCTTTTATTTGATACCTAGGTATATTGAGGGGGATTGTCATACAATATGTTAATCCGACATTTTGTGGCGGCGGCCATCATGGATCAATGATAGCTAAGAAGTTCTTCGGTTTGAAAGGTGAAAGGAAGTGTTCTTAGTAAGAACACTACCTTTCACCTTTCAAACCGAAAAACTAAATTAAAATCGGTTCATCCATTTGGAAGCTACGAGGCCACGGAGAGACACACACATATACACAGACACGTCAAAAATATAACACACCGTCGATTTCTCGTCGGGGGTTAAAAAGGCAAGTGAGTCACGTGCACTAATAAGTAATAAAATTTCATTAAATATGAACCTTATTGCCCTGCTTTAAGAGTCGCGGTGATTACATTTGCAGGCGACTGTGCTTAACTAAGGTAAGATATTTGAAGGTTCTCAATAGAAGTGCAGACAGGAACCTGAAACCGATAAACTCAGAAATTATGCCCCCCCCTCCCCCCCACTTCTCCTTCAAAGGATTCTTCTGTCCCTGACAACCATTAAATCATGTAGGCCATCAATTATCATCCAATTCAATTGTTTCTGAAGTGAGAACCCCTTGAGGCAGAAAATTAAAAATCATATCGTTTTCGTCTCAGGCCACCATTCATCACAGAGGGAAGGAACCAGTCCGCGTAAATGAGCTATAAATCATATTATCATTAATTATAATGATTTATCCTGCTTTCGATTTGGTCGTCGACAGACATGCCACAAAGATGCGACAAAGGGTGATCCTGTATGAATGACCGATAATTCAATTTTTGTAGGAGAAAAATAGTAAGCATTGATTTTTTTTCTATAAAATAGGGGCTAGACGAGCAGACATAAATTATCTGATGATAAGTAATTACCGCCTGCAACATTAAAGGAGTTACAGATGCCGCGATATCAATAGCGCACGCGACCAACAAAACATTGATTGGAAATACACTTCAAGACACATCGATTGGCCCCCCTTAGAGTTAAGGTTTCGATGGCCCCTACTGAAATATGACTGCTAGATAGAACAAAAACTATTGATGGAGATTTAAACCTGATACATTTTAAACGCCCTGTTGGTCTGGTTGATGGTTTACACACACACACACATACACAGACACGTCAAACTTATTATAACACCCTGTCGTTTTTGCGTCGGGGGTTAAAAAGAGATATCACTCATATTTCTTGACCACTTACTTCAAAAGGTTAAGGGATGAACTGAAATTTATATATAAAAGGAATTCTGTGAAATATTGCGTAGATGGGTTAGTAAGCGAAAATGTATACTTAGTACGGATAACTTTTTGTGAGTACTAATGTATGGGTGTACCACTTACATCTATACCACATACACACCGTGCTTTTGTAACCGCCTTACTCCCTTATCTAGACCATTATACTGATGAAAATAAACATTTTCCTCCAAGGAACATAGGGTCTTAATCTCAGAAAAAAAAATCAGATCAGATTCAGAGTACCCTCGATTTAGAACAAAGAGCCTTAAATTAAACCTACCTTAAGTCTGAGACATAGGTAATTCAGCCTGAGAATATTAACCGTCGGAGAGCCATGCTTCATTTATATACTATAGTGGATGGATAATTTAATAGTGACAAAGTTATCTCAGAGTTTCCTCATTCAGTGACTTCAACAAACATTAATTCAAGAAAAGGGTTCGTAAGCATTTTTTGACGACGAAACTTCTCGTATAATTCTACTTTCTTTCTTGTATATCATAACTTTATAAACGTATTTTACTTATTAATTTTATACCATTATTTGTAGTTCTACACTACGCTTACCGAGTCGCGGTCTCCACTCAAGGACTTTACGGCTCCAACGGCTGTCAGTTCTGCGGCTAGTATGACCAGCCCACTGCCACTTCCGTTTGCTAATTCGGTGGGCTACAAGATGCCCTGCGACAAGGTGGGATGATGACATTCGAAGGCTGGCTGGTGTGGGCTGAATGAGAGTGGCCGAAAATCGGGAGCAGTGGCGTGCATTAGGGGAGACCTATGTCCAGCAGTGGACGAGTGTGGGTTGCTGATGATGATGATGATGATTTGTAGTTAAGATTTTTTGTATTTTAATTACGTAAATACACAAGTTCTCTTGTCACCGTACAACTACCTACAACTTTGACCGTGTGAGAGCCACGCGGCAGCATGAATGAAGGCAGCACAGAAAACCGGCGTAAAGCAGCACTGTGTTGTGTCTCGCTGTTTGAGTGAGGATACCTGAGGCGCTATCCGGGGGGGAAGGGGGGTTCAAAAGTTGGCAGGGTACTTGTGACTCCACTGGTGACACGGTGTCCATAAAGTGATCCGTCTACTCGTCTGCCACTTATCACTTAAAAATCGACTTAATCTCATGTAAGGCTGCTCACGCAATCGAGTAAAGATGATATTCTCACTTAAATGACCTTGATTCATTTTCACCGTCATCCTGATAAGTTTGAAACCAGATTACTAGAATATCACCCGATGTGTACCTCATCATCATCATCATCACCTTTTCAGCCAATAAACGTCCACTGCTGGTCATAATTCTTTGGGCTATGTCGTACCCACTCCTGTAAAGGTTGGAAGCTCTGCACTGGAAGTTGTGGACGAGTACATTTACCTTTTGTCCCAAAAGTTCAACTTGGTATGTCCAACTTCCAGAAAAAGGTTGATCGACGAATCCGACACGTCTGGGCAGCATTCGAGAAGTTACGCAGCATATTTTCGGCAGCATATCTACTGCAGTGCTGACATACGGACCCGAAACGTGGCCACTAAAGGGCTATGCTCGGAGCTATGCGTGAACGTATCAGGAATGAGATCCGCAGGAAAACCAAGATGGGTACCTACTTTGAAAAAACTGCACTTATCTATTGCTAATACTAATATCATAAATATGAAAGAAAGTGTATGGCTATATCTGTTTGTTTCTTAAGTAATTAACACACTTAAAATTTTCATCTCGTGTTCAGGCGGGACTCGAACCTACACCTTCCACAATCTGGGTGAATGTTCTACCAATTAGACTACTGAACGCGTTATTAAGCCGACGAAATTTGTAAGTGCTTGATTCGAAATGAGCTGTCCATAGTCTCATCAATATTGTAGGTATATTTACAAAATCCAGTGGAAATATTATAACAAATATTTGACCACCAGTTAAGATGAGACTGCTAAATCAATAGTTGATATTTTTATGACTCGACTCGAACCCACACCTTCTTAAATACGGGTGAGACCCGCCTGAACACGAGATGAAATTTTTAAGTGTGTTATTTACTTAAGAATAAATTGCAAAAGCTTGCTATAAAAAATATCAATTATATGTTTGTTTGTCCGTCTTTCACGGCAAAACGAGGCGGCGAATTAACGTGATTAAATAATGAATTAATTCAACATCTCATAAATTGTCTAATTCCATACTAAGTAGCATTTGTGTTACAGACAACAGAGAAATTACAAATAATTAAAGTCATCGCTACTATGATGGGATTAGGCTTAATCACCACGCTTTCCTAATGCAGATTGGTGATCACAATTTTGTTTAGTGTGTAGGTAGGTGTTAATGTATTTAAGTATATATTTGTAGTAACAAATTGCTCTGCAGTTTAATTTGCGTAACACAAGTGCCTTAGCTACTTAGTACGGAAACAGGTTAATGTAAGAGGTCTTTTTTCACATGAATAATTTTTTGATACAATATCTCATACAATGACCTGATTGCTGTCTGTGTGTGTTCTGTCGACCCGTTTGGAACAGAGTGGTAGTGAACGCTGCCTCTGGTGCAAGGGTTGCGGGTTCGATCCCCGCATAGTACAAACATTTGTGTGCATGAACATGTCTGTTTGTAATGGTCTGGGTGTTTTTTGTGTATTATAAGTATGTATTTACGAAAGAAAAGTATTATATGTATATATTTGTTTGATCTGGTGAAGATCGCGGGAATCCATTGGATGCGGGCGGCACAGGACCGATCTGTGTGGAGAACATTGGGGGAGGCCTATGTCCAGCAGTGGACGTCTATTGGCTGAAATGATGATGATGATGATGATTTGTAATCCCACTGTTGATTCTGATATCCGTAACACAGGTGCTTGAGCTACCGATCTCGAAGTCAGATGTATGTACTCGTATGTATGTGATGTTATGAAAATATTTATCTATTTATATTTATTCCGTACCTCATCGCGAGGACTGTACAACTAACAACAAGTACCTATATACATGATGGATGAGTCGGCGAGGACTGGGTAGGTACAGTTGCAGTCTTCGTTGACTCATCCATCACAAAATTGACGTAGAAATTATGCTAGCTTGCGAGAATGTCGTATACGGATTAAACCTCGGCGGCTGTTTGCCTACCCCTGTTATTTGTAAACACACATTCTAAGCTACCATAGTGCATTTATAAAGTTTATAATGCACTTGACCGGCTAAATTAGCTTCAAAAAAGCTTGGTGTCCTCAACAGATCGAGACAGTATTTCACTCCGGCCCACCGTCTCTTGCTGTATAAGGCGCAAGTTCAGCCGCATATATAATACTGTTCTCATCATTGGGCAGGGGCGGTTATGTACCATGTCAAAATTCACTTCCTATCTCTATAAATAGGTACACTGTTTTTTCCTTGTCTCTTCCTCCCTTTTTAATGTGGTCTGCTCTCTGGTCGTTTATACCTATCTATAAGAAATATTTTTATTGAATTTTTGTTATAAATTATCTATGTATATATTATTGGGTATGTATGTATTGTTTATTATTATTTACGTAATGTAATAATATTAATATATAAAATAATGTATATTTCTGCCATTCTTAATTTCATTTTTTTAAACTACTTTGCACTGCCTTCCCTTATTACGAATACGATAATTTTTCCTCTACCCAAAGGTTGTCTGGAAGAAATCGCTACAAGCGATAAGACCGCCTTATTGTACTGTCTGTTGCTTTTGTATCATGCTTGTTTTTTGTTTTTGTGCAATAAAGAATATCTATCTATCTATCTATCTACCAGCTTCTCCCGCTGGACCGCTTTCAACGGAGAGCGACTCGAATCGTCGACTGCCAAGGTATTTCCAATCGGCTTGATTCCTTAGCAATGCGTAAAGTTGTAGCCTCGCTAAGTACATTCTACCGCTTATACTATGAGGAATGCTCTGAGGAATTGTTCGGACTGATTCCTGTTGGATAGCACCGCACTAGCCTAAATCCTCTTTCTATTCTTTTCCTGTCATCTGTCATCCATCTTGGGAATTTTCGTTGCTTCAAATAAAATGTAATTTTCACATATTTATAAATCTTATTATTTACGTATGTAAATTCCAACAATTGGTAGCAGCGCTACGAAGATGTCGACGTACCTCCGTGTGGAAGCACTTTCCAAGGAAAACTATGACACGTGGTGCCTACAAGCCCAAGCTATTCTAATAAAAAATGAACTATGGGACTTCGTCAATGGGAAGGCAAATGTGACGACAAAATCCACAGCCGACGAAGTCGCGGTCTTTGAAAAGGGTGATTTAATGGCTCACTCAGAACTATTTCTTCTGATATCCCCTTCGGAATTAAAGCAAGTCAAAGGTTGCAAAACATCAAAGGACGTGTGGGATAAGTTAAAAACTATATACCAAAGCTCTGGACCAGCCCGCAAGGCGACACTATTAAAGAAACTAGTTCTTCAAAAACTGACCTCTGATGACATCCGGGATCACTTGAATAACTTCTTGGACATAGTGGACAAGCTAGCGGACATGGATGTGTCCATACATCCAGATTTGTTAAGCGTAATGATGCTATACAGCTTGCCAAATAGCTATGATAACTTCAGAATCGCTATCGAGTCCAGGGACACACTGCCCACGCCTGAAGAGTTAAAAGTTAAAATTATAGAAGAATACGAAGCCAGGAAAAACGTGAATAGTCCACATACATCCGAAGGAGCCTTCTACACAAAGAAAAAGGTAAAAAAATTTTGTCAACATTGTAAAAAGAAGGGCCACAGCACAGATGCATGCTGGGTAAAGAAAAAACAAATCCCCAGCCAAAGAAACAAAAATGACTTCAAAAATTTCAGCATCACGCCTACCTGTCTAGCTGCCACGACACCTGACGTCTGGTGCCTAGATAGCGGATGCAGCTCACATATGTGCGGCGAAAAGGAATTGTTTGAAGAAATCCAGCCTGAAAGCGGTTCGCTACGGCTAGCGTCTGAAACACAAACGGCGAAAGTTGAAGGGAAAGGAATGGTACCACTCAATATAAACAACGAAAAGATTCGCCTGAATGAGACACTATATGTACCCACCTTAACTACTAACCTGATGTCGGTACCAAAAATAACCGAAAAAGGTTTCATAGTAAACTTCACTAAAGACAAGGCCATTATCAAAGACAACAAAAACAGGTTAGTCTTTGAAGCCAAGAAAGAAAATGGTCTATACTATGTACAAAATAAAGAGAAGGGAAACACAGCTTATTCGGCAAGGGAAGTGGACAATACAATGAAGTGGCATCGAAAACTAGGTCACATAAACGAACATGATTTGAAGCAAATGGCAAAAAATAATCAAATTAAAGGCTTAGAGTTAAATGTAAAAGCAAAATTGCCAGTTTGCGAAACATGTATTAAAGGAAAAATGACCCGATTGCCATTCACCTCCGTTGATACGCTACAATCCTCGGAGCCATTACAAATAATACACAGTGATGTATGTGGTCCCTTCCAAACTGAAACATTGGCCGGATCCAGATACTTTGTTACTTTCCTGGATGATTACACAAAGTACAACTGCATATATTTTATTTCCCATAAAAGTGAAGTATTAACAAAATTCAAAGAATACAAAAATAAAGTGGAAAATTATCTTCAGAGAAAAATTAAATCTATACAATCCGATAACGGCGGAGAATACTGCAACAGACAGTTCGATGAATATCTCAAAGATCATGGCATCAAAAGAAGGTTGACGACACCATACACGCCACAGCAAAACGGGCAAGCTGAAAGAAAAAATAGATCATTATTAGACAAGGCACGTTGTCTAATGCTGGAAGCTAAATTGCCAGAGAAACTGTGGGCAGAAGCAGTCTATACCGCAAACTACTTGATAAATAGATCGCTAGCCAAAGCACTCGGTGAGAATACTACCCCCTACCAAAGATGGACCGGGCGTATACCAGCTGGGAATCATCTTAACATTTTTGGTCACAAAGCTTTTGTTCTAAATAAGCACAGAAAAGGAAAATTCTCAGCAAAAGCCGAAGCAGGTATTTTTGTTGGCTATGCACAGAATGCAAAAGGGTATAGAATATACTTACCAAGGAAAAGCGATGTCATCGTCAGCCGTGATGTGAAAATCATAAATAAAATGTATCATGAAAATGGTGAAGAACTTACCTATGAAGACCTCTTTGGAGATACGAACCCTTCGCAACCTGAAACAGAAAAAGAAGAAATTAATCAACCAAATAAAAATAAGGAAAATAAACAGAAAAAAACTTACCGCTGAAATTGTAACTAACCCAATAAGAAACCTGAAACCAAAGAAAAAAGTGTTGGAAAAGAAAATATGCACTGAAGAAGAAGAAAAAAGCTCTCAAAAAGGAGACGAAGATAAAGCAGATACTAACCTTGAAGAGGCTACTAGTACTCAGTCAACCGATACACAGCAAGTTGAAAATATAAATACCAACGATAGGAGGAGTACACCAAGTAATGAAGAAGCACAAGAGTGTAAAAGACAAAGAAAGCCTCCTACATGGATGAAAGACTATGTACAATTTGAAAGTTGTACTAGCTCTTCTGAAGAGTACTTATCAAACTATGCGTGTGACGAAGACGAACAAAACAACGAAAATAGTGATGACTGGCATGAAGCTATTAAAAAAGAAATACGAGCTCATGTCAAAAATGAAACGTGGGAGATAAAAGAAAGGACAATGGAGCGAATATCGTCGATTTTAAAATGATTCTAAAAGAAAAGGGAACAATTAAGAAGGCTCGTTTAGTAGCCAGAGGGTTTACCCAAAGGCCAGGGATAGATTACAATGAGACCTACTCTCCAGTGGCAAAACTGAGCTCCATCAGACTCCTTATCTCCACAGCCGTCACTGAAAATTTAAACTTACATCAGTTAGATGTGACCACGGCATATTTAAATGGAGTGCTCGAAGAGAAAATTTTTATGAAACAACCAGAATACTTAGAAAAATACTTACAGGAAATTATGTTAGAGGAAAGTTCTAGTAATGATTTAGACGTATACACAAAGGCAAGAAAAATGTTAGAGGACATCAGAAAAACAAAAAGAGAGAAAGCCTGCCTAATAAAGAAGGCATTGTATGGGCTAAAGCAATCTGGGAGGCAGTGGTATAAACGATTTGACTCTGAACTGAAAGAAATGGGCTTTACCCCCTCCAACGATCCCTGTGTCTATACATTAAATGATGAAAATGGGAATAAAATGATACTAGGTCTCTATGTAGATGACATACTTATAGCCTACTCTTCTAAGGAAATGCTAAATGACATAATAAATAAACTTACCTCTATATTCGATATGAAGGACCTTGGACCTCCTACTGAATTTCTTGGAATAGAATTTGTCCTGAAAAATAATGAGTTCATCAAAATGAAACAGGAAAAATACATAGAAAAACTTCTTAGAAGATATAAAATGGAAGACTGCAAACCTGTAAACACACCTGTTGAACAGCGCCTTAAACTAGAAAAAGGAGAAAATAATGAAAACTCAGACTTACCTTACCAAAATCTTATAGGAGCCCTAATGTTCTTGGCAGTGGCTACTCGTCCAGATATAATGTTCGCTGTCAGTTACCTCTCACAGTTCAACAACTGCTATACAACTGGACACTTCAAAGCCTTAAAAAGAGTCCTACGATACCTAAAAGGAACTAAAGGACTTGGACTGACTTTTAAGAAAGATAGCCTTGATCCGCTGCATGGCTTTGCAGATGCTGACTGGGCAGCTTGTATTGTTGACCGCAAATCCTACACTGGGTTTTGTTTTAAACACGCAGGAGCCATGATCAGCTGGGAATCACGCAAACAAAAATCTACAGCAATGTCAACAGCAGAAGCTGAATTTATGGCCCTATCTGACTCCGTTAAAGAAGCTCTACACTTGAAAAAGTTAGTAAATACTATAAACAAAGAGCCTCAGCAAAAAATGACAATTTACTGCGACAACCAAGCAGCAATAAAAATTAGTCAAAATGCTATGGTAAGCAGAAAAACAAAACACATCGATTTAAGAATTCACTTTATTAAAGAAAACATAGAAAAAGGGGCTGTAGAAATACAATACATTGAGACGGAGAAAATGGAAGCAGACATTTTAACAAAGGGCTTAGCTGCACCTAGATTCCAGAAGCTAAGAGAACAATTAGGTGTCCACTGATGCTGCTAGCTACTGCTGTGAGGAGGAGTGTTGGATAGCACCGCACTAGCCTAAATCCTCTTTCTATTCTTTTCCTGTCATCTGTCATCCATCTTGGGAATTTTCGTTGCTTCAAATAAAATGTAATTTTCACATATTTATAAATCTTATTATTTACGTATGTAAATTCCAACAATTCCTGCCGCCTCGATCCGTCATCGTTCCACTCGTCAACAGTTCCATGCCCATCATCTAGTTGGTTGGCAGCCTTCAACTGTGCGATTCTCAAGAAATTTTCTACCTCGAACGACAAAACCGATACGACCTGTAAAGTTTTAAGAAATGAGCGTACTCCCTTTTAAAAGGGCCGGCAGCGCACCTGAGACTACTTTGACGTGGCAGGTCCGGCGGCGGTAATCGCTTACCATCAGGTGATACGTCTGTTCGTCTGCCCCCTAATGGGATATGAGCCCCATACAAACCCACGACCTTTTGCTAACCAGATATGCTCTAACCAACGAAGCTATCGAGGAAGATACTAAGTCGACGAGTGGTGATGCACCAGGTCTTGTATACCTAACTGATTTATTATTGATATTGCAAATGGCAAGATGTGAGAACATCTCCAAGTATATAAATACTAGAGATGACTGACGTCATATCGTATCACATACGTGGTCAGATCTGCTGACATAGCAAACGTGACAGAGATAACAGTTGATCTTGGATATAATCCTATTCGTGCGCGCCGAGCTGCTACAAGTGGCAAGTGATTCATTCACTGTAAGCCGATGATAGTAACATAATAGATACCTACGATGTATTTAGATACTCGCATGGAAGGTAAGAAACAATTTATTC
>JADPWL010002290.1:15000-25409 GCA_019059595.1 Marasmia exigua | reverse complement strand
CTTCGACCGTTGCCTAACGGTCGGGAGGTTCCCGAAGGTGTGGAAGCAGGGCCTCTTGGTCCTGCTTCATAAGGAGGGCAGGCCGGCGGACTCTCCGTCGGCCTACAGGCCAATTGTCCTCCTTGACGAGGTGGGGAAGCTCTTCGAGCGCATAATAGCTTCCCGCCTCGTCGCACACCTTGAAGGCACTGGGCCCGATCTTTCAGGGGCCCAGTACGGTTTCAGGGCGGGTCGGTCCACGATTGACGCCCTGAAACGCCTCCGCAGAGAAACGGAGGAGGCCGCGCTGGAGGGGAAGGGAGTTGTCGCAGTATCGTTAGATATAAAAAACGCGTTCAACTCTCTTCCCCATTCGACGATTTTGGAGGCACTCCGCTTTTTCGGAGTGCCTTCCTATCTTGCAGACCTCATCGAGGATTATTTACAAGAGAGAGAGGTGGTCTACGTGGACAGGAGCGGCACCCTCAGGCGTCGCACAGTAGAGACCGGTGTTCCACAGGGGTCAGTTCTCGGACCCCTCCTATGGAACATCGGTTACGACTGGGTCCTACGCGGCACCCTCCCCCGGGGCAGGTTAGTCATCTGCTATGCAGATGACACGCTCATCACTGCCCGGGGGAAGGAATTCGACGGTAAGCGCGGCGCTGCAGTTAATGCGTCGCGCGCCGCGGACCTAGTCGTCAGCAGGGTGCGGCGCCTCGGGCTAGAGGTGTCGGTGGAGAAGACCGAGGTAATATATTTTCCTCGGTCTTCCCACGAGAGGTTCCCCTCTGGCAGGCACGTAACTGTCGGAGGGGTCCAGGTTGCGGTGAAGGCCGAGATGCGCTATCTCGGCCTCACCCTGGATCCGCGGTGGCATTTTGGCCTGCATTTTAGCAGGATGTCACCGCGGCTCCTCAGGGCAGCGGACACGCTGTCGTGGCTGCTGCCCAACCTGGGTGGCCCAGGGTCCCGGTGCCGGCGACTCTATGCCGGCATCCTGCGGAGTATGGCGCTCTACGGGGCGCCAATCTGGGCCGACTCCCTAGCAAGGGGGGAAAATCTTCCCTTCTTGCGGGGGCCTCAGCGGGTGATAGCGCAGCGGGTCGCTCGAACTTACCAAACGGTAAGTTTCGACGTGGCCTGCTTGCTCGCTGAGACCCCTCCATGGGAGTCAGACGCCGTGGTGCTCTCCGCCGTATATGATTTCGCGGCGGAGAAAAGGGCAAAAGGGGAGTCCTTTTGCCCCGTCGAGCGGGAGGCCGTACGGAAGGAGGCCCGACAGGTCCTCCTGAGGCGATGGTCGGAGCACCTCGTCCTCACCCGTTACGGCCGTAGAACCCTCGACGCGCTCGCCCCGGTCATGGACCGGTGGCTTGAGCGTGCCCACGGTGTCGTCTCCTTCCGGATGGCGCAGGTAATGACCGGGCACGGCTGCTTCGGTTATTACCTGCATAAGATCCATCGGGAGGAGACACCTTCGTGCCACGCGTGCGGCGATGCGGTGGACACGGCGCAACATACCTTAGCGGTATGTGCGCCGTGGGCACCGCAGCGTCATGCATTGGTGGCGAAGGTCGGCCAGGACCTCTCACTGGCTAGTATAGCGAGAGCTATACTAGCAAGTGACGAGGCCTGGAAGGCTTTCGCTGCCTTTTGCGAGCACGTGATGGCAGCGAAGGAGGCGGCGGAGCGCGAGCGAGAGTCGGATCCTCTCGCCCCCGCGCTTCGCAAGGCACGTAGAGGGAGGAGACGACGCCAATACTTGCGTCTCCTTCCCCTGCGAGGAGCAGGTCCGCTGGTGCGTGGGGCTGTAACCCCGCCACCGGCATTGCACGGACCTCCTCCTACGCCTGGTGGGGACGGCACAGCTCTCCCGGCTGTCCCCATCCCTCCCCCTGACCCCGGGGGGAGAAGCGCCGTGCCCGCCGTGTAGGCGGGCTTCCGTCCGGGAGGGGTCGTGGTGCCAGGTTTCGTACCTCACCCCACGACCTCTCTCACTATGGACGATGAGGGAGAGTCCCAGGAGTTTTAGTCGGTATACCCCCGCCTTCTGCGGGGGGGAGTCCGACATAACCCATCCGTTTACAGACGGATGGGTATGCGTAACGCATTTCTCCTGGGTGACCAAAAAAAAAAAAAAAAAAAAAAGGTTAGGTTAGGTTAGGTTAGGTTAGGTTAGGTTAGGTTAGGTTAGGTTAGGTTAGGTTAGGTTAGGTTAGGTTAGGTTAGGTTAGGTTAGGTTAGGTTAGGTTAGGTTAGGTTAGGTTAGGTTAGGTTAGGTTAGGTTAGGTTAGGTTAGGTTAGGTTAGGTTAGGTTGGTCCGAGTACGTGAGGAGCTCGCTGCACTTCGAGCCGAACGAGCAGTAGCCGCAGTGGCTGCTCCGACACAAAAGGCGTCGAAGGCAGCCGCGCGTAGGGCGTCACCCGTAATAGTTGAAGCAGACCTCTTAGCGCAAATAGAGGTCCGCATGGAGGATATGCTCTGCAAAAAACTCGCGCAGGAGCGCGTGTATACGAGTGCCCGCTTTGCGGGCATCCAAGACCGCCTCCTCCCTGAGGTGCGCATCCGTCCGCCCTTAGCGGCGGATAAGAAGAAAGCAGCTAAGGAAGCCAGCCCCCCTGCTGTGGTAGAGAGCCTCAATCCCCCCCCTCCGCCGCCCAAGAGCAAGGGCAAAGGAGTGGGGAAGAAGTCGAAGGTGCCAGAAGCGGTTCCGTCCACTTCAATGGCCCCTACGGCTCCGGCGCCTGCCCCCTTGGAGAAAGACGTTCTTCTTCCTTCAACCACCCCGGCCAACGATGGCTGGAATAAGGTTGTTGGGAGGAAGAGGGCCAACAAGGCCAAGAAGGCCGCTAAAGAACAGGCGGCCCCTATAGAGACTCAGCCCAAGACGAGGAAGGGGAAGGCAAAGACGGCTGCCTCCTCTACATCGGCGGGCAAGCAGACTGTGCCTGCCAAAAAGAAGTTGGCTACCCCCAAGTCTGCCGCTGTCGTTTTATCTTTGACAGCGGAGGCTATCGGGAAAGGGGAGACCCTCGAGACTGTCTGCAAGCGGGCTCGGGGAGTGATTGGCGACGCCACCAACTTGGGCGTTGTACCTAAAAAGTGCCGCTCCACTCGGCTGGGTGGTCGCCTTTTTGAGTTCTCCGGAGCTCAGAGGGACACCCAAGCGGACACCTTCGCCGAAAGGCTCCGGCAAGCGGTGGTAGGCGATGCCACAGTCGTGCGCCCGGTTAAGAGCGCCTCCTTGATGGTGATGGATCTGGACGATTCCGTCACCAAGGAGGAGGTGGTGGAAAAGGTTGTTCAGATTGGCGGCTGTGCAGTCGACGCGGTCAGAGCCAGTGAAATCCGCACAGGCCGCGGAGGGGTTGGAACCCTTCGGTTGCAGTGCCCTGTAACTGCCGCCAAAGCAGTTTTGAAAGCGGGCCGCCTGCTGGTGGGGTGGAGCTCCGCCTCAATCCGCCTGCTTGAAGATAGGCCGCTCAGGTGTTACAAGTGCCTGAGTACTGGCCACACTACCCCGTATTGCCCCTCCTCGGTGGATCGCTCCGGACTATGTTTCCGCTGCGGAGCCGAGGGCCACAAAGCAACGGGCTGCTCCGTAAAGCCTCGCTGTGCCGTTTGTGCCGCATCCGGCCGGCCAGCGGGGCATATAATGGGAGCGAAGGACTGCCGTCCGCCCTCCGTGAAGGGAAAGCCGCTGACGCCTGCTCAGGCCCCAGCTGCCGTTGCTGCCAGACCGGCGGCGACTGATGGTGCGATGTCCGAATGATGGATAGGATCGGACATCGCACCTTCTTACAGAGCAATCTGAACAACTGCCGCTCGGCCCAGGACTTAATGTCCCAAGCCGTAGCCGAGTGGCAGGTTAGTTTAGGAATAGCAGCGGAGCCATATCTCATCCCGCCTCACTGGCTGGGGGATACCGACGAGGTGGTGGCCATTTTTTCCCGGCCGTCACAGGATTCACTCCCCCTTTCCCTGTTGGAAAGGGGCTCAGGGTATGTCGCTGCGTCGTATGGGTCTCTGGCCGTGGTCGGGGTCTATTTTTCCCCGAATCGGCCCTTCAGGGAGTTCGAGGTTTTCCTTAACTCCCTGACTGCTGCTCTGGGCCGACTTTCACCGAGACAGGTGCTTCTGGCGGGGGACCTCAACGCCAAATCGGCGGAATGGGGTAACCCCGTCACAGACGTGCGCGGTCGCGCAGTGGAAGCGTGGGCGGTGGCGTGTGGTCTGTCCCTGCTAAATAGGGGCACGGACCATACTTGTGTGCGGCAAAACGGCGGGTCGATTGTAGACCTGTCGTTCGCCACCCCCGCGCTGGCTGCAGTCATGCAAAATTGGCGCGTTGACCCGGCCGAAACTCTTTCTGACCACAAATACGTCAGATTTGAGATTTCGGGCCGGGCCCCACGGGACAGCGCTACTAGGCGCCCCCCGCCCTTTCCGAGGTGGGCACTCACCCGCCTCGACAACTCTATGGCACGAGAGGCTGCCTTCCTCCAGGGGTGGTTCCATCCCCCCCGACCCGAAGTGGACCTGGATGCAGCTGCATTGCAACTGCAAAAATCGCTGACCGAGGTTTGCGATTTTGCGATGCCTCGGTCCCGCCGCCCCGATCCCCGACACGCCGTACACTGGTGGTCGGATGAGATCGCGGGCCTCCGGGCTACCTGCATCTCAGCCCGGAGGGCGTACACAAATTGTCGACGTCGGCGGAGAAGGAGCGATGAGGGCGAGGAGGCCCGACTCTACGAGGAGTACCGCGTGTCAAGGGGAGCCCTTAAGCACGCGATTGGCCAAGCGAAGGATCGTGCCAGGGCCGAGATGCTGGAGGGTCTCGATCGGGATCCGTGGGGGAGACCTTATAAGGCGGCGCGCGCAAAGCTGCGCCCAATAGGTCCCCCACTGACCGAGACCCTCGAGCCGGTACTTCTCGGAAGGGTGGTCCATTCTTTATTCCCGGCCCGCCGGGAGAATTTCTCCCCTCCGGCTATGCCTCTGCCACGCGGAGTCCTACCTCTTCCCGAGGTTGTTTCCCCACCCCCAATCTCTGCTGAAGAGTTCGGCGCAGCGGAGTTCCGTCTTCGGGGGAAAAAGACGGCCCCGGGCCCGGACGGTGTCCCGGCCAAGGTGGTGGCCATCGCTGCAAAAGAGATGGAGGAGAACTTCAGGGACCTCTTTGACCGGTGTTTTCGGGAGAGGAGGTTCCCTGCAGTTTGGAAGGAGGGGCAGCTTTGCCTCCTCCAAAAAATTGGGCGTCCGGCCGACTCCCCGTCGGCCTATCGGCCGATCATCTTGTTGGGCGAGGTAGGAAAGATGTTAGAGAAGGTTGTGTCTTTCCGCCTCGTCGCCCACTTGGAAGAAGTCGGCCCTAACCTATCGGACGCCCAATTTGGTTTTCGGTCGGGGCGCTCCACCGTCGACGCTCTGACCCGTCTCCGCAGGGAGATAGTGGAGGCCCAAGCTGAGGGGATGGGGGTTGTTGCGGTGTCTTTTGACATCCGCAATGCCTTTAACTCCCTCCCCCACGCAACAATTTTGGCCGCATTGCGGCACTTCAGAGTGCCGCAATACTTGCGGGATATGATCGCCGACTACCTGCGGGATCGGAAGGTGCTGTACACCAATGGAGAGGGTGAGGTAGAGCGCCACACTGTAGAGTCTGGGGTTCCGCAGGGGTCGGTCTTAGGACCGCTCCTGTGGAACATTGCTTACGACTGGCTCCTCCGCGGCGCGCTTCCCCGGGACGTCGGCGTAATTTGTTACGCCGACGACACACTTATCACCGCCCGGGGGAAAACGTACGAGCGCGCCGCCAGCAAGGCATCGGCAGGAGGAAACCAAGTCGTAGCAAGGATGAGGAGACTGGGGCTAGAGGTGGCGCTCGAGAAGACCGAGGCCATCTTCTTCCATGGGCCTCGGCAGCGTCCCCCACCAGACGCACATCTCACCCTCGGGGGAGTGAGGACTGCCATCAAGGCCGAGATGAAGTATCTCGGCCTTGTCCTTGACTCCCGTTGGACATTTGTCCCCCATTTCAGGGGGCTGGCGCCGAGGCTGCTCAGAGCGGCAAACAGCCTGTCGTGGCTTATGCCTAACTTGGGCGGCCCAGGGGCTAAATGCCGGAGGCTCTACTCCGGCATTTTGCGGAGTATGGCCCTGTACGGCGCGCCAATTTGGGTTGAGGCGTTGAGCAACGCGGAGAATATCCGCCTCCTACGGAGACCCCAGCGTGCAATCGCACAACGGGCCGTGAGATCCTACCGTACGGTAGGATTCTCTGCGGCCTGCTCGCTGGCGGGCGATGCTCCGTGGGAGCTGGAGGCCGAAGTATTGTCGGCCGTGTACAAATGGGCGGCCGACAAGAGAGAGAGGGGTGAATCCTACTGCCCCAGAGAGCGAGAGGCGGCCAGAAAGGAGTGCCATAAGGATATGGTCACTCTCTGGGCCTCGGACCTGAGGCGGTCCGAATTCTGCCGCCTCACATCGGACGCGCTCGCCCCGGTACTTGACCAGTGGCTCGAGCGGCCGCATGGCTCCCTCACCTACAGGATGGTGCAGGTGATGACCGGGCATGGCTGTTTTGGTCATTACCTGCATCGCATCCGCCGAGAGGGGGCTCCTTCCTGCCACGAGTGCGGCGCTGCTGATGACACGGCGGATCATACGCTCGCGTATTGTCCGTCGTGGGACCAGCAGCGCCAGGCACTGGTGGCGAAGGTCGGCCAGAACCTCACCCTTGGCAGTATAGTGGAAGCTATACTGGCAGGGGAAGAGGCCTGGAAGGCCTTCGCCACCTTCTGTGAGGAGGTGGTGGCAGGTAAGGAAGCGGCGGAGCGCGCGCGGGAGGAAGATCCTTCCGCCGACGCGCTCCGAAGAGCGAGGAGGGGTCGGAGACGCCGACAATATGCGCGTCTCCTTCCTCTCCTTGGAGGTGGCCAGTCGGCGCACGGTACTGGGGTACCCGCGCCGGCATTGCACCGGTCACCTCCAGTGCTCGTTAGGGACGGCTGCTCACCCTCGGCTGTCCCTAACGCCCCCCCCAGCCCATTCGGGGGGGGCAGCGTCCTGCCCGCCGTGTAGGCGGGCTCCGTCCGGGGGGTCGTGCACATGGCTTCGTGCCCGTCACCACGACCCCCCACTATGGACGATGAGAGGGTGCCCAGGGGTTTTAGTCGGTAGACCCCCGCCGTCATGCGGGGGGAGTCCGACATAACCCGTCCGCCCCCAGGCGGACGGGTATGCGTAACGCATTTCCCCTGGGAGAACAAAAAAAAAAAAAAAAAAGGTTTTTATTTTTTTTTTTTTTTTTTTTTTTTTTTTTTTATTGCCCTCTCTAGAGGGCGCTGACGGGTCCCCGGATATGGAAGTCCAGGATCTTGGATATCTGTTTTTTATGCTATGCAGAGACTAGGATGCTAGAGTTTTGTGAAAAGGGGTAAGTGGTGAATTTGGGAATTTGGGATAAAGAGGTTGCCGTTTCTATTTTGGGAGGAGGAAGTTGTGGATGGAATTGGATAGACAAATTTGGGATGAGGTTTTGATTACATAGTGGAATTTGGGATAGTGGGATTGGCTTCACTTATTGGCTAGCATCTGCAAAAACATCACTATTGTCTAGTGAAGTTTGCAGACGACGGCTATTTTGGGTAGCACTTACTGAGTGCCGTTTTTGTGGCAATGGGGGTACAGGAGGGGAGGGGTGATCTGCATAGGCTGTGCCGCTATCGGCTCTGGCTATGGCTTGCCTAATAAGAGGACACTGAGTCCTATCGGTCGCCGAGTGACTTAGGTTCCGCAGGTTGGCCGCCTTACAGTTAAAGCAAGTCGGGTTTTGTTGTTTCTCCGACTTTTTGGGACAACTGGCGAACTGGTGTCCCTCTTCAGCGCAGAAGCTGCAAGGACGGCACGATGTTTTTGTGCACTTCGCACGGGTGTGTCCAAAGCCCAGGCAGGCAAAGCACTGGACGAAGCGGGTCTGGTCCGAAACGTGGACTTTTTGATGTTCCACGCCCAGACGCCCGCCTCGCTCAATGATCTGTCTCCTGGTCTCCGGAGACACCTCTATCACTGCGTTATATAGCAGGGGGTTTCGATTGGCCGTGAGGTAGCACAATCTTAAGGCCCTTCACGGGGTTTTGACCTTCGACGACACTGATGAGTTCGCAAGTTGGAACCTCAACAGGTACCCCTTTTAGGATCATCAAGGGGTTTTTGCGTCGAGCTAAGGATGCGTCAAAACGCGTTGAGCCCATTTGAGCCTCAGCTGCCCATTCGACCACGCGTTCTGCCATGGAGGGTGTCTCGAATTCCACCTTGAACATGTCATCCCGTATTGGTATGATACGTTCAGGTGCGTATCCGGTGTTGCGGAAAGACGAAGCCGCCTTCCACTTATTTATGGCGTCGATGGGTTCTTTTGGGGGGTCATCTGGGTCAATGGCTTTAATGAACACGGCTGGTCTAGGCGCTAATGGTGTTTTTGAGGTTTTTGGGGCTAAACGTGGTGGTAACGCAGCGATTTCTGCGAAGGTACTCTGCAGAGCTGGTATTGGGAGAGGTTGTACGCCGGCGTCAAATTGCGCTGCAATGAAGTCTGCCCGAGACTCCCGTATCTCCTCCCGGACGGTCTCGCGAAGGAGCTCAAACTCCTTGCGGAAGGTTTGCATCTCTTGATTGAGTGCAACCTGAACCGTCTCGGTGAGGACTCCGGGTGTCTGAGGCTGTGGGATATTGGACGTAAAATCCGCAACCAAATCAAGGACAGGGCGGACCTCGGTTTTAACCGCCTCGCCTATTAAGGCCTTGAGATCCGGTTGACTTGCGGGTTCTGCGGGAATTTCACCCACAAGTGCGATCATGTCTTTGCCCGCCACACTTAAGACGTCTTTGATGGATTGGCAGCAGGCAATTATGACGTTCCGGTTCTCCCGGGTTAAGGATTTCCCGGCATTAATCCTTTCTTCCACCAGCAGAGTCTCAGTGACAACTGTGTGCGCGAACCTTTCGAAGAGATCTATGATTCTCTCCGCTGTTGTACACTCGCTGGTGTCAGTAGGCTCCTTGCGAACGGAAAGCCTTCCTATGTCCACATAATGGTGTTGGCGGCTCCAGCCGCCAAACGGGGGGTTTTGAAAGGGATAGGGTCTAACTACACGACTATAATCGTGCGTTGCCGTGAAGTGGGAGTCTAAAACGCTAGTTTCGGGGAGGGGGAGGTCTACTTGAGTGGATGAGGAAGGGGGGGGTTCAATTTCGGAGGTGTCAATCTGGGGTTCAAAGGGGGGTTGGGGTTCAGCAATTAGGGGTGGGGGAGTTGGTTTAGTTTTGGGGGGTGGGGGTTGAAATTTCGGAGGGGGATCCTTGGTTTTCGAAGGGGGGGGTTGATTTTTTGCTGTCTCCTTTCGCGTTGCGGGTCGGGAACTAGGTCCCGGTTCGCCTCGCGATCGGCGTCTCGAAGACATGTTTAGGCAAAGTCAAGTAAATTTGGGGGGGGGAGGGTTTTATTTAGGAGAATAATGGGGTATAGTAAGGTGCAGACAATCAGCAGACTTTTCAAAAATATATATTTTCAAAAAGTGGGGGGGGGGGGGGGGCTAGTGGTGTGGGGGGGGGAGGTTAAAACAATGTGAGATGAGGAAAAGTTCCAAGGAATTCCAAGAGCTTAGGGAATTCCTAAGTTTTTGAGGTGAAGGGAGTAAAGTAAATTTTTTGGGGGGAGGGGGGGGGGAGAGGTTGGTTATAGGTAGCTAGGGGGTAATCAATAACGGGTGCAAGAAAAAGATTTTTGAAATTTGGGTAAAGTTTTTTGGGAAAAATAGGGGGGGGGTGGGGGGGGGGAAATTTTTAGGCGAGGGGAGGGGGGGTCCCAAAAGGTTCCAAAAACTGAAGGAATTTCAAAGCTCGGCCGAAAATTCAATTTTTTGGAGATTTTTAAAAGATTTGTACGGTATTGCCAAAGACCTTCCTCAGTATGGGATAGTCCACCTAAGGTCGGTCTTTTTCCCCATACAAATTTTCTAACTGAAATTTTGGAAGTTAATAATTTCGAAAGTATAAATGATAGGGGGATGAAATTTTGAAGAAGGGTGAAGCTAACGACAGGGAACAATATCCAGAAGAAATTTTGAAGCCAGGCCTAAAGTTGAATTTTTGGCGAATTTTTGAAAAGTAGCACTTTTCTACCTCGACGGCACTATAGACTTTAGTGAAAATTTTTCTAAGTGTCCGGAAGTTTCGAAAATTCACCAAAAATTTATTTTTGGGGATGGAGTCTAGGCGAAAGCGGGAGTCGCTAGGGATAATTAGGGAGCCTTATGATGCAAAAGAAGAGGGTCGTAAGTGCTCTCTAAGTGATTCGAAAATCGGTTGGTTAGGTTAGGTTAGGTTAGGTTAAGGTTAAGGTAGGTTAGGTTAAGGTTAG
>JADPWL010002290.1:0-12500 GCA_019059595.1 Marasmia exigua | reverse complement strand
TGTCAAATGTGAATGGGTCCTCTTGAGTAACCTTCTGCCCCGTTGCGTACCCTTGAGTACCCTTGTGTACCCTTGGGTACCCTTCTGCCCCGTTGCGTACCCTTGAGTACCCTTGTGTACCCTTGGGTACCCTTCTGCCCCGTTGCGTACCCTTGAGTACCCTTGTGTACCCTTGGGTCCCACTGCCTCGCTGCGTCTCCTTGCAGACTCTTGCGTACCCTTGTGTACCCTTGGGTCCCATTAGTGTATATTATAATTTAAATTAAATACTACAAATATTTGATGTCAGGGAGTAGAGTGTAGTAATGTCAGAATAAAATGTGAGGTGTAGAATGTCAGTAGGATGTAAGATATTAATGTCAAATGTGAATGGGTCCTCTTGAGTAACCTTCTGCCCCGTTGCGTACCCTTGAGTACCCTTGTGTACCCTTGGGTACCCTTCTGCCCCGTTGCGTACCCTTGAGTACCCTTGTGTACCCTTGGGTACCCTTCCGCCCCGTTGCGTACCCTTGAGTACCCTTGTGTACCCTTGGGTCCCACTGCCTTGCTGCGTCTCCTTGCAGACTCTTGCGTACCCTTGTGTACCCTTGGGTCCCATTAGAGTGTATATTGTAATTCAAATTAAATACTACAAATATTAGATGTCAGGGAGTAGAATGTAGTAATGTCAAAATAGAATGTGCGGTGTAGAATGTCAATAGGATGTAATCTTGATTCATATAGGATGTCAGAGTAAATGTCAAATTATAAAACTGAGCTATGGAGGGGGGGGGGGGGGGGGGTGGCGGAGTTAGACTGTCTTCCCTCCATTCAATCTCGACACAGCTCTCACCACTTTGAGGCCATAGTCCATGAAGGCCTCCCTGCATTTGCGGTCGGTTAGTACCCCTGCAACCGTTGAGGGGTCCAGCCGAGTCCCCACCCTGCACTCGCAATCGAGTCTGAGGGAGGAGAACCTGGGGCACTCAAAGAGCACATGCTCCAGGGTCTCCTCCGTCTCGTCGTCACAAATGCAGTGCGGGGAGTCGGCTAGTTTGAACCTATGCAGGTAGGCCCTAAATCCGCCATGGCCGGTGAGTAGCTGCGCCTCGATATTCTTAAACGTCCACCCCCCCAGCATTTTGCTGGCCTGTTTGACGTCGGGCAGGAACATACGGGTTACTGCCCCTGTCTCCGACGTCTGGTACCTGTCCTGCCAATTTTTAACTGTGCTCTCCCTAATCTTCCTGCGCGCCAGCGATAGGGGGAACCGGTCGTAGCGGGGGGCTGTTTTGGATTTGAGGGCGGCTTCTTTTGCAAGTTCGTCCGCCCTCTCATTGCCCACTATGTCCGCGTGTGCCTTAATCCAATAAAAGTGGATTTTGCCCCCCTTGTTCTCCAGGTCTGTGAGGGAGTCTTTTATTTTTGCCACCAAGGGGTGCAGAGAGGCAGGGTCCGCTAGGGCCTCTAGCGACGATCTGGAGTCGCTTATGATTGAGGCCCTATGCCACGCCTTCCTACCTGCAGCCAGCCTGAGCGCCTCCAAAATGGCGAACAATTCGGCTTGATAGACGCTGCAGTAGGAGGCGAGGGGGATCTTTGTCTTCCCCACCTCTCTGCCCCCCTCCCAGACCGTGACCGCGCCGCCCACTTTGCCTTCGATCTTGCTGCCGTCTGTGTACATCTGCGGCAGCTCCGGGGGGAGCTTGGTAAGCTCCCCCTCATCGTGGATTAGATCGAAGTCAATGGACCCCCTCTCCGCGGGGTGCCGAAGGAGGAAGGGGCTTATCCTCGCCTCCATCGGCCTACCGGGGAGCCCGTCCAGGGGTCTACCCCTCTTGACCTCATACAGCTGACGCTGTTCAATGGCTCTGAGGTCAAGGGGGATAATCCCCGCGAGGGCGGCCACTGCGGTGAGGGATGTTGTCCGGTGGGCTTTGGCGATCAGGATCCCGAAGTGTCGTGTGATTTTGTCTAGTCTGGTCCTGATCGCCGCCCTACCGGCCCGACTCCCCCACACATTGGCGGCATACAGGATAACTGGCTCTATGACCGACTTATAGATTGTTTTGAGCACCCCCGAGTTAAGGCCCCATCCAGCGGAAGCCGTACGGGCCACCCTGCCGTAGAGGCTAATGGCCTTTTTGTAGGCCGCCTCGACGTGGGGGACGAAGGACAGGTTGCGGTCCACGGTGAGCCCCAGTATTTTAAGGGACTCACCCATCTCGATTGGGACGCCGTCCAAGGCCATCCTGGGAACATCGAACTTTAGTTTCTTTGTTACCAGGATGGCCTGCGTCTTGTGGGCCGCAAACCTCATCTTCGCCTTCCTCCCCCACGCCGAGACGCACCTAAGGGCCTCATCCGCCGCCCGCTCCACCTCCCCCGCGCAACTCCCCTCGGCCAGGATGAGGATGTCATCCGCAAAGGCTTGGACGTGGGCGCTGAGATTCTCCGCCTCCACCAACAAAGGGTCCAGCTGCAGGTTCCATAGCAGGGGCCCACACGTGGACCCCTGAATGCAGCCCTTTGTGGTGGGTCTCTCGGATCTCGCGCCCGCGTAGTTGACAACTATCTTCCTGTCCGAAAGATAGCTGTCAACCAGCCCTACGGTGTGGCGGTCAATTCCCTTCTCAACGAGGAGCTGGACAATACCTGGCCACCAGGCATTGTCGAATGCGCCCTCGATGTCTAGGGATATGACCGCCACCATCCTCTTCCTGGCCAGGGCCCCCTCGATGAGCTGGAGAGCGTCGTAGAGGGCGTCTTCAGTGCTCCTCTGAGGCATGAACCCGTACTGCCTCGGGGACAGAAGGTCCCTACTCCCCAGGGTCCACAGGAGTCTGTTGGAAAACAGCTTTTCCAGGATTTTGCCGAGCACGGGAAGCAAGCCTATGGGACGGTATGACTTGGGGGCGGCGTAATCATCCTTCCCCGGTTTTGGGATGATTTTGATCGCCGCCCGTTTCCATACCGTGGGGAAATGTCCCAGTCTTAGGCTTGCGTTCATGGTGCTCAGCAAAATCTCTGGGTGCCTCCTGTAGACCCTGCAGACAATGTCGGAGGTGAAACCATCCTCCCCTGGGGCCTTCTTTGGGTTCATGCCTTTGATGACGCTCTCCACCTCGTCGTGGGTGAAAGGGGCATATTGTTGCGGGGGAGCGCTCCTTATGGCGGCTACGGCTTCGCCTGCTTTGGCCCTCAACTCCGCTTGGGCTTCTGTGTCTGTGGAGGGCAGGTCGGGGGGGTAGAATGTCTCTGCCAGGAGGTCCGCGGATTCCTGGGGGGGGAGCACCACTCCGGTCTGGGGATTCTTAAGCAGCTGGTCTCCCCTGTGCTCCCCGCAGTTTTTGATGATTCTGTACACCCCCTGCCAGAGGGTCCCCCCGTCCTGCTCCCCACAAAACTTCCGCCAGCTCTCGCGGATTGAGACCTGGATGAGGTCCTTGTATCTGTTTCTGGCCTCTTGGTATTTGCAGGCCACGCTCTCTTTTCGTTCCGGTGCGGCGGCCCTAATCCTACTGCGCAGGCGGTTTACTTCTTTTCTTGCTTCGGCCAGTTCCGGCGACCACCATTTTGCCGCCCGCTGTTTAGTAGCCCGTTTGAGGCGAGGGATGGCCGAGCAAGCCTCTGTGATGGCTTCCGTTAGGGACTCGACCTCGCGGTCCAGGCCCTCCGCGCTTTCCGCCTCGCCCAGGCTCACTTGGGTGACACCCCTTTCCAATAGGGCTGCTGTCAGCTTCTCGTCGAATGCTGTCCAGTCAGCCTTTTGGGTGTCATATCGGCGGGTGGTGGGGTTTGGTCGTGCCCGGTCCCTAGCTCCCAAGGAGAGTTCGAATCTAATTGGCCGGTGGTCTGACAGGTCAGTCAGCCGCGGATCAACCCTCCAGCCCTCCACAAGCGGAGTCAGGCGCTCCGACGTCAGTGTCACGTCGACTATACTATTGTAGTCGCGACCCTGACGTCGGGCAGAGAAGGTGGGGGTGGTGCCGACGTTAGCCACCTGTAAGCCGGCCCCGGCCACGAAATCCGCCAGGAGAGCCCCGCGCCGATCCCCGCCTTCGCAGCCCCACCAGGGGCTCTTGGCGTTGACATCGCCGGCTATAAGGGCGAGGGGTGAGTCCAGGATCCGGAGACATTGGGTGATCCTAACTAGGTCCTCCCCGATGTCCCCGTCCTTTTCTAGGTACACCCCCACCACGGCCAAGCTTACGCCGGCGATCCCGACCACCGCCCCAACGATGTTCTTTGTGACGGTGGACGGGTGGACCGTAAGGGTGGCCTCGCTGTCCAGGAGCACCAGTGCCGCCTTGGGAGGGGCATCTCCGGTGGTGTCCTGGACCACTCTGAGGCCTCCCAGGTCCAGTCTGTGGCGCGACCCGGCGTAGGGCTCCTGGAGGATAAGGATCCTAATCCCCTCCCGCTTTGCGGCCTCCACTAGATCCTTCGTGGCCGCGTATCCCCGGCCCAGGTTGGCCTGCGCGACTCTAATGCTTTCGGGGGGAGGTGCACCCCCCTCCCTGGATTGTCCTGTTAGTGGGACCTTAGCAGTACCGGACCGAGGCCCTCGCTATCCGGTCCCACTTACACCATACTGGACAATCCTGGGAGTATGCGGGGTGGCCTGTTTCCCCGCAGTTAGTGCACGAGGGAGGCCCGTCCCTTCGGTCGCACCGCCTGGTGTCGTGGTCTCCTGCGCAGTATCCGCAAGTGAGGCCGGTGGCGGGACAGTCGCGTGCCAAGTGGCCAAATCCCAGGCATCGGTAGCACTGGGCTACCGGGGATTGGTCCACTGCGGGTACCTTTTGGTACCCTAGGCGAATGCTCTGCCCCACCAAAGCCTTCCACACTTGCGGACCTACCTCGACCACGACGTTGGTGACCGCCGGTGTTCTTCCCTTTATCCGGCGGATCACCCGGACGGTGCGCTCTCCCTCTTTTATGGACCCCAGTAGAGCCTCGTTCTGGGTGGCGACGGCTTTGCTCAGCTTGTTATCGCTGAGCTCGTTTGCCACCCCTATAAGCTTCAATCTGGGGTCCCGCACGACCGCATCTTTCGTCGTCAGGCCCACCCCCGCGCTCTTGATAGCCCTATCCAGCTTGCTGCGGTCCCCCTCCGTTGCGCAGCTTACTACCACCCTGCTATGTTTAATTTTTCTGAGACCCTCGACGCCCACCCCCAGGGAGACTACGTCGACCCCAGTCTTTAGGGTCTTCGCGACGTCTTCCCCGGAGTGTCGGGGATCGAGGGACTCAACCACGAGGCTGAACTTTGGGGTGGTATTACTTGACGGTCTTTTTCCTTCCGGCCTTGCCGCTGCTGTGCTGGTTCGGGTAGGGGGAGCGGGGAGGCCCGTCTCGGCGCCCTTGGGGGGGGCGGGCTTCTTGAGAGCGGCGGCGTAGGTCAGGACCTGCTCCGCCAGTCTTTTTTGCCCCGACCCTAGTTCATCTAGGGCTTTAGTGATTGGGGCTACCGCCTCCCCCACGATGGCTCGGGTCTCCGTCGCCGCCAGTTCCGCCCCCAGGCCTATGGTGGCATTCCCAGGGGTCTCCGTCGCGGCGAGGTCCCTTACCTCCGCCAGATCCTCCCTCATATTCCTTAAGAGGTTCATGAGGGGTTTGGTGGCCTCCATGATATCCCTCCTCGTTTCCTCCCTTGAGGCAGCCTGGGGCGTGCTGTGGGCCTGTTTTTGTGAGGTAAGGATATTGCGGAGCTCTTTGAGCTCCTCCTTAACCTCAGCGAGTGCCTCCGCCGCGACCTGTGGCTGCTCTGGGAGGTCCCTTGGGGGGGACAACATTTGGGCCCGTCTGGCTTGAGTAAGGGCCTCCTCATTCGCCTTCCTCCACCGCTCCACCTCCACCGCTAGGCCCCGGAGCTGATCCTCCATATTTCCCACTTTTGCAGCGAGGGCGCAGAATTGGGGACCGTAGTCCCTGTGAGGAGCCTGTGAATTCGGCTCCCCTGAGGCCGGGGGGGCTGCCAACGCTGCCGTGGCCAGCGTTCGCACCTCTCGATGGACAGTGCCAATCATTTTAATTGGACCGTCCATCTCGAAGGACAGCCAGCGCTGGATGCCCTCCACCAACTTCGTGTTGGCTTGGAGGGCCTCCAGCGCGTTCCCCAGCCTCTCCTCCAGGTTTCGCCTGGCCCGGCCCAACTCCTCTATGTGGGCCCGCTGCGTTCTTGCCAACTCTCTAGCTGCCTCCAGCCTCCCAGTCTCTACTTTGAGGCGATGCCTATTGCGGGAGTCTGAGAGGCAGAGTGCCAGCTCATAGAGGTTGTTCAGGGCCTCGTGGGTTTCTTCTCGGAGGTCTCTCCTCATATTTTGGGACTGCTCCAGGGCCGCCTTCCCTTTTTGGTACAGCAGCCCCGCTTGCTCCGAAGCCTCGTCCTTCGCGACCCCCCTTCGATGAGTCCCGAAGGACGGGAGGACGCTTAGCCTTCTATTGGCGTTTGCGTCCTCGGAGGGGGCGAGGGGGGAGTTTAGTTCTTCATCGGAGAAAGTGTACTCCCCCCTCTCCATCGCCCCCACATCCGCGAGAAGGCCGACCATGGATTTATCAATTTCGTCGTCCGCCATCTCGCCGATCGGGGGGCTTCCCTCCGCCCTAGAATTCCCCGTGCGGGCTTCCGCGCTTCCAGTTACAGATGCTGGGGAAAGCCCTTGGGGGGCAGGAGCTGCTGTCATATGAGGAGGGGTCGCTGTGGGAGAGGCCCGAGCCGGGGAGGGGGCCGCGACGATGGTCTGTGTGAGCGGGGGGGTTCCTGGGGGAGTTAGCTGGCTTTCGTCCTCCTCTTCGAGGACAGAGACTCCCCGAGCCTGATCCGCGGCTGTTCTACGTTTCTCCGCCGCCTGCGCCGTTAGTCTCAGGGCCGCCGTTTTACGCAGTGTGGCCTGCTTATTCTTACCAGAGCCAGTTTTCCTATCTTTCGGGGGGGCTGGTTTGTCGGCCATTGCGCGTTTTGGTAAGAGCACAGTTAGTTGAAGTAAGAAGTATACGTATACACGGAAAACACGGAATATAAGTATACACGGAATATAATCAAAACACAAAAATAAAGCACAATATAAAAATCAAAACACAAAAATAAAACACAATAAATAAATGTCAAAGATGTCAGATGTTCAAATTGGATTCGGGATTGTATAAAATAGAATGTCAAAAAGTGTATATAATAGAATGTCAATAAAGTGTGTAATTTAATTGTCGAGTAAATAAGTAAGTGATGTCAAAAGTGTGTAGATATTAGATATAAAAATATAAAAATGTCAGCTGTTCAAATTAGATTCAGGATTGTATAAAATAGAATTTCAATAAAGTGTAAAATAGAATGTCAATAAAGTGTATAAATTAATTGTCGAGTAAATAAAATGAGGGATGTCAATGGTAAGTCAAAGGTGTCAGATGTTCAAATTGGATTCGGGATTGTATAAAATATAATGTCAAAAAGTGTATAAAATAGAATGTCAATAAAGTGTCTAAATTAAATGTCGAGTAAATAGAATAAGTGATGTCAATGGTAAATGTAATGATATTCAATGTCAAGATATGTAGATGTCAAAGTATTAATTGTCAAGATATTAAATGTCAAGATATGTGATTGGCGAATTGTATGAATGTAATATAAAGGTAGCAGTGTAAAGTGTTGAATTGTAGAGAGATGTCAATCTAAAATTTTCTAAGCTCTAGAGTACGGTCTGGGGGGGGGGTGGTCCAGGCGGACCCAAGCATGCAGAGGTTTTCAGGGTACCTGTAATTATATACTTAAATCTAGGACAATACCTAAGTCTGCGGTAGATGGGGTTCCCTCGCACGCCGCGGAGTCCCAGGTCCAGGTGCTGGTGCAGGTGTAGCGCTGGTCCTCGGTCTGGCGGCTGATTCTTCTTTTTTGGTGCGCCGCGCCAAGCCCCTGGTCCAATGGGGTGGTCTGGCACGCCGTGAAGTCACTTCCCGCCGAAGTTCGAAGATGCGTCCTCTTGAGTACCCTTCTGCCCCGTTGCGTACCCTTGTGTACCCTTGGGTACCCTTCTGCCTCGTTGCGTACCCTTGAGTACCCTTGTGTACCCTTGGGTACCCTTCTGCCCCGTTGCGTACCCTTGTGTACCCTTGGGTCCCACTGCCTCGTTGCGTACCCTTGTGTACCCTTGGGGCTCACTGCCCCGTTGCGTACCCTTGTGTACCCTTGGGTCCCACTGCCCCGTTGCGTACCCTTGTGAACCCTTAGGTCCCGTAAAGCCCGTTGTGAGGAGCTATGGACGCGTGCACTCGCTACGAGGGGTGGCACACGACTGAGGTTAGGTTAGGTTAGGTTAGGTTAGGTTAGGTTAGGTTAGGTTAGGTTAGGTTAGGTTAGGTTAGGTTAGGTTAGGTTAGGTTAGGTTAGGTTAGGTTAGGTTAGGTTAGGTTAGGTTAGGTTAGGTTAGGTTAGGTTAGGTAGGTTAGGTTGGACCCCGAGAATGAAGAGCGCCTCTACGTAGTCTTCAAGGAGGCGCGGGGGTCCCTGAAGCATGCCATCGGCAGGGCTAATGACGCCGCCAGGGCGGAGATGCTGGAGGGTCTGGATCGGACCCATGGGGGCGGCCGTACAAGGCGGCGCGCAGTAAATTGCGCCCCATCGGCCCCCCGGTCACGAGGACCCTCCAGCCCGAGCATCCTGGAGAGGGTGGTTCGCGGATGTACGCTGTTTCCCAGTCCGCACCGAATCACCACTCGAGGGATGTCTCCGCCGTAAGGGGTCGGTCTCCGTGGTGAGCGATGCTCCTCCAATCACCACGGAGAGGGAGTTCGGCGCGGCGGAGCTCCGCTCCCCTCCCCCCCCCCCCCACCCCCGCAAGAAAACGGCCCCTGGCACAGGACCAGGACGGCCATCCCAGCCGCGGGTAGTGGCCTCTCTCTAAGCGAGATGGAGGGCCGCGTGAGGGACCTCTTCGACCGATTTGCCTAAAAACGGTCGGGATGTTCCCGAAAGGTGTGAAAGGGCAGGGCCTCTTGGTCCTGCTTCATACGGAGGCAGGCCGGCGGACTCTCCGCGGCCTACAGGCCAATTGTACTCCTTTGACGAGGTGGGGAAGCTGTGTGAGCGCATATAGCTTCCCGCCTCGTCGCACACCTTGAAGGCACTGGGCCCGATCTTTCAGGGCCCAGTACGGTTCAGGGCGGGGTCGGTCGACAAATCGACGCCCTGAAACGCCTCCGTTCAAAGAGACGGAGGAGGCCGCGCTGGAGGGGAAGGGGAGTTGTCGCAGTATCGTTAGATATAAAAAATGCATTTAACTCCCTTCCCCATTCGACGATTTTGGAGGCCTCCGACTTTTCGGCGTGCCTTCCTATCTGCAAATATTGTCGAAGACTATTTACATAGAAAGAGAGGTGTCTACGTGGACAGGAGCGGCACCCTCAGGCGTCGCATGTGGGAGGACCTGTGTTCCCAACAGGGGTCAGTTCTCGGACCACCTATGGAAAATCGGTTTCGACTGGGATCTCCTAGCGGCCCTCCCCCGGGGCAGGTAGTCATCTTGCTATTGCAGATGACACGATCATCACTGCCCCGGGGAAGGAATTACGGGAAGCGCGGCGCGGCAGTTTAATGCGTCGCGCGCCGCGGACCTAGTCGTCAGTCGGGTTGCGCCGCGCCTCGGGTAGAGGTTGTGGTGGAGAAGACCGAGGTAATATACATTTACCGGTCTTCCCACGAGAGGTTCCACTCTGGCAGGCACGTAACTGTCGGACGGGTCCAGGTTGCGGTGAAGGCCGAGATGCGCTATCTCGGGCCTCCCCTGGATCAGCGGTGGCATTGTGGCCTGCATTTTAGCAGGATGGGATGTCACCGCGGCTCATCAGGGGCAGCGGACACGACTGTCGTGGCTGCTGCCCAACCTGTTTTTTTGGTGGCCAGGGTCCCCGGTGCCGGCGACTCTATGCGGCATTCTGCTGAGTATGGCGCTCTAGGGAGCGCCAGTCTGGGCCGACTCCCTAGCAAGGGGGGAAAATCTTCCCTTCTTGCGGGGCCTCAGCGGTGATAGCCGCAGCGGGGTCGCTCGAACTTACCAAACGGTAAGTTCGATGTGGCCTGCTTGCTTGCTGAGACCCCTCCATGGGAGTCAGACGCCGTGGTGCTCTCCGCCGTGTATGATTTCGCGGCGGAGGAAAAGGGAAAAGGGGAGTCTTTTGCCCCGTCGAGGCGGTGAGGCCGTACGGAAGGAGGCCCGAAAGGTACCTCTGAGGCGATGGTCGGAGCACCTCGGTCCTCACCAGTTACGGCGGAGAGAGAGAGAGACAAACTCGACGCGCTCGCCCCGTCATGGACCGGTGGCTTGAGCTTGCCCGCGGTGTCGTCTCCTTTCCAGATGGCGCAGGTAAAATGGACTGGGCACGGTTGCTCCCGGTTATACCTGCATAAGATCAATAGGGGGGAGGGAGACACCTTCGTTGCCACGCGTGCGGCGATGCGGTGGACACGCGCAAACATACCCTAGCGGTATGTGCGCCGTGGGCACCGCAACGTGATGAATTGGTGGCGAAAGGTCGGCCAGGGACTCTCACTGAGTATCAGCGAGAGCTATATAGTGAGTTGACGAGGCCCTGGAAAGGCTTTCGCTGTCTTTTGCGAGCACGTGATGGCAAAGCGAAGGAGCGGCGGAGAGCGAGCGAGAGTCGGATTCCTCTCGACCCGCGCTTCGCAAGGCACGTAGAGGGAGGAGACGACGCGAATACTTGCGTCTCCTTCCCCTGGAGGAGAGGTCCGCTGAGTGCGTGGGGCTGTAACCCCGCCACCGGCATTGCACGGACCCATCCTACGCCTGGTGGGACGGCACAGCTCTCCGGCTGTACCCATCCCTCCCCCTGACCCCGGGGGGAGAGCGGCGTGCCCGCCGTGTAGGCAGGGCTTCCGTCCGGGAGGGGTCGTGGTTGCCAGGTTTCGTACCTCACCCCGACCTCTCCCAATCATGGACGATTGTGAGGGAGAGTCCCAGGAGTTTTAGTCGGTATACCCCCGCCTATGCGGGGCGGGATTCCGGACAGAACCCATCGTTTACAGACGGAGGGGATGCGTAACGCATTTCTCCTGGGTGACCAAAAAAAAAAAAAAAAAGAAAAAAGGTTAGGTTAGGTTAGGTTAGGTTAGGTTTTTTTTTTTTTTTTTTTTTTTATTTTTTTTCTGCTTTCTGTCACCGAATATCCGTCAGGATTTATTTTCTCAAAAGGCTCATTTTATTGCTTTACAGGGTATTTTAATGAATTACAATAGCAGACTTTCTTATAACATATGCTAATTCTTATCTATATTTTTATTCTTATCTCTAGTACAATTTTTATTGTCTTATTTCATAAATATTTCTTGACTTATCATTTTTACAGCGTTATAAGGCTAGGTTGTTCTTATCCAGTACGGACTATTTAAGTGTAACAGTTTTGATACTATTTCTCTATATTATTCTTAACCATTTTTGTGTATGTATCTTATATCTAATTATTTCTTACAGTTATTATCTTAATAGTACTAATTTTAATTATTTGCAAAAATATGATTAGTACAATTGTTCATCTTTGCTTTTATTGTCTTCATTTTACTCTACATATTGTTCACAATATAAGATAAACTTTAACTTTAATGTCTATACTGCTAATAACTTCTTTAAATTTTTCTCACTTATTACTTCATTTATTCGCTCTCGAAGTCGTATATGATATCCGCATAGATGGGGCACTCCCCCAAGAGATGGGACACGGTTGTTCCACTGCTGGTGTAACAGGGCACACGAAGGACTCTCCCGACACTGAAACGGTTTCAAAGTAGATGGCGAACCCTCCGTGTCCATGTGATTATTTGTGTGAGGAATCCTTTGGGTTTAATTTTCCTAACTAGCGGTACGCATCTCCAGCACTTGGGAAGATAGCTTTGTATTAGTTAAAGGCCGTTCTCCGCTATATAAACGATTTCCATATCATAGGACCTGTTTCGTATGATGCTTTTGCGCACGATATGGTCACTTATCGTAAATCGGGCTTATTCTTTAAAGCTAACGATGCCTCCTTGGCCGGTCATCTGCGCGTTCGTTGTCCTTGGAGACCTGCATTGTGCCCTTAACCCAGAACAAAGAATATCTTTGCCCTGAGCTAGAGCCTTCCGCAGGTTCGCCCTCGTATCTACGGCAAGGGGGTGGATGAGAGCTATGGTTTGCGACAGTCTCCAAAGCGGCCATCGAAAGTCGCATATAGACGTAACTTTCTCCCTCCCCTGAGTATTCCGCCCGTTGCTTTGCATATTCGCAACAGTCCCGCATGATCAGACTGTGCAGTACCGGACAGGACAAAAGTTTGGCCTACGGATCTCGGATTCACTTCCCGACAGAAAGCGCTGCACCGGACCTTCCCATCAATTTTGTGCCGTCGGAGTGAGATTCGCACCTCCTGCACATATGTTATCGACCAAGCTTTGGTCCACTAGGGCGTTTCGAACGTTATGGCCATATGCGTAGCTGGGGTGGGGAGCTCAGCGTACCTCACTTCTACACTCG
>JADPWL010002288.1:0-19006 GCA_019059595.1 Marasmia exigua | reverse complement strand
GGCAAATTGCATAAGCGCGCTGAAATAATTTATTAATTGAAGCGACCGTCAACGACGTCTGCCCTCACGCGTCTGCCCGCGTTCGGGTGGCACACTCAACCGGCTGACCCCGCGCCCCGCGCCCCAGGCGCACCTTCTCCTTGGTGTGTGTGGTTTTGCGTTTGCTTACCGGCCCGGGGCCGCGCGCCTCAGTCAAACAGCACCACAGATATACTAACGGACTACGTTACCTAGGCTGCAGGCTGGCACCGACTTCAAAATATAAGTGATAACTGTAAATATTTAAATAGTTAAAGAAGACTTTGTTAAAGTATTAGGTATTAAGTTGTAAATATTTAAATAATTGTAGATATATAATATGCATTAAGTGAATAAATTAGGTTATTTATCGCTTTTTAGTTATGTAAGTACTGCTATTGTCTGTTTTTGTCGTTTGTGTTTTTTTTTTTGAAGTCGGTTTGATTTTTTTTTCGTAGGAACAACAACAACAACAAAAAAACAATACAATTTCGTTAAGAACCATACACTAAACTTACAAGGAGACCTAATATCCAGTCCCGAGGCTACATCGTAATGAGGCTGGTGGAACATGCAGACGAACACCGGATCTCTGTGCGGCGGCGGCTTCTCCATCACCGACTTGAGCGTGGGGAATGATTCGCCTAGACGCTTCTGCACGTAGAAGCCGTCCTGGAAAACATTTTTTTTATTTTTTTTATAATGGTTTTTTTCGGTTTCCGAACGTGAAACAGTGACAATACGCTCCCGACAAAATTCACAACAAAATAGTGCATAAGTGCGCGATCGGTGCTAAAAATCATCGTTATTAATAGTTCTTGTGTTGATTATCCTCAATAATTGTTATCTCTGCGAAAAATCCCGTAAAAACGTGAGAAACAACAAGTAAATAATTGGAAAAAGTGACTCATCACTAACAAAGTGACAGTGACAGCTACAATCATTCGGTCATTCCGTTCAGAAATCACCCAACGCCATAGAGAGTACACCAAAGTGTGACCAGCAAAGAAATAATTACCCCAAAGTCGGGAAAATTAAACAACTGGTGCTCATTTCTACCAATACTTATTGAAGGATTGACATCAAGCCAAGGGGACCAGAGTAGGAAACACCCACCCTAAATTAAAAAAAATAAATATATATATATATATATACATAAAAAAAAATAAAAATGGAGGAACAGTTTGGATTACTCTGGAATAAACTGAAGGAAGAGCTACAAAAACAAACCGCTGCCATAACGGAGTCGGTCCACGCTTCTTTATCTTTAGCACTGGATGAAAAACTAAAACCTATCATCCAAGAAAACGCAGAAATGAAAACAGAAATAGGAAAATTAAAATCGAAAGTGAAACGCTTGGAAATTGATACAAGAAAGAACAACATGATAATATTTGGTGTGAAGGAAGAGGAAAACGATAACAAAGACCTTATGAGTGTCGTTTTAGAAACCTTGAATCAAATCAACAAGGATTCGATTAAGTCAAACGATTGGGACAGGTGGGAAATCAGCCAAGTGCAAAGAATTGGGAAGAAGGACGAATCAAAATCCAGGCCAATAAAAGTAGCTCTCACTCTTGGTTGGAGAAAAATGGAACTACTTAAAAATAAAAGGAAGTTCCCAGAAAATATCACCATAACTGAGGATTTTCCAAAAGAGACCCTGGAAAAAAGGAAAGCCCTAATACCAGAGATGATAAAAGCCAGAGAGGCTGGAAAGTACGCCATCATAAAAAACGATAAACTCATTATAAAGGAGAAACGTGAAAATGGTGAAAACAGAGAAAAAAGAAAGCGCGCCCCGTCTTCACCACCAAAAACTCCACCAACAAGTTTTAGCACAACTCTGGAAGAGAACAGAATGACACACTTACAGCCTAACAAACTATCTAAAACTAAAAATTACAAGACGAATACAAAGGAAAGGAGCTCATTCGAACAATTAACAAAAAACTTAACTATGGCAACTGGAAAACAAAAACTAAAAGAAACAGATTAATCAAACAAAATCAAACAAATCTAACATTCCCCAATTCGGCTGGTCCCCGCGGGGAATTAGACCACTACCCTCCAAGCCCTCATGACCATTACCCTCCAATAAATATACGACACCCTCCAACAGAAATAATTGAACGAAACCCTACAAAAAGAACAGAAATATTCAACATTGCACACCCCCCAAAGTCAAATGATAAATATTTAAATAAGAACATAAACAGTAATGCCTATAAAAAAAACAACAGAAATAAAAACAAAGACGCTGATAATAAAAACAATAACAACAATGATAAAAACACAAACAATAATATCAAAAACAAATGTAACAACAGAAAAAGGCCAGGAAACATACTCAATATCGCTACCCTAAATGTAAGAACCCTCCGCACCGAAGAACATTTGAAAGAATTGGAAGTTGCCTTGAAAGATATAAATTGGGACCTATTGGGAATAAGTGAGATGAGAAGACTCGGGGAAGGTATCGAAGACAGATCAGAGTATATCTTGTACTACAAGGGAGAAACACCAGGCCACAAAGGTGTGGGCTTCCTAATAAACCCTGTACTCAAGAACAATATTCAGGAATTCATTGGCCACTCAGAAAGGATAGCTGCAGTTATCTTGAACTTGCCAGAGTTTAAAAAGAAGTGGGCCGTGATCCAGGTATACGCTCCAACAGAACAAGCAGATGCTGAGACTATTGACTCGTTCTACGACGACCTCTCCAAAGTAGTAAACGCTAATAGTGATAAACATCTAGTAGTGATGGGGGATTTCAACGCCCAAGTAGGAGAAAGATTCAACACAGAAACGCATGTACTCGGCAAGTTTGGATACGGGAAGAGAAGCATAAATGGGCAGAAGCTGGTGGAATTCCTGCTAGAACATAATCTTACTCTCCTAAATAGTATCTACAAGAAAAAGAAAAAAAATAAGTGGACATGGATATCACCAGACGGCGCCACGAAAAACGAAATTGACTTTTTACTTACGAACTACCCTACACCATTCAATAATCTAGAAGTGATCAAAAACTTGAACTTCAATACAAATCATCGAATGGTTCGAGCATCAATGAAAACGCAACTGCCAAAGAAGTCTAGAGTGAATTTCAGAGCACAACACAATCACCTCAATAACAACATGTACTCTAAACCCAATACGAATTCCCTATCCAACCTCGAGAATGCAATACAAAAAGAACCAGTAGACGCGATTCGTAAATACAACGAATTCGAAAGAATTGTTGTTACACAAACCCGAGTCACTGAGATACCAAGGAAGAGGGACAATAAACTCAGCACAAAAACACTGGAACTTATCGAATACAGAAAACTATTGAAGGAAAACGAACCTAAGAAAGAGAACCTAAGTAAAATAGCAGAACTAAGTAAACAAATCAGGGAAAGCATCCGGAAAGACCGCAAATCAAACAAGAATAACACACTAGTAAAACATATCAGCAAAACCGGCGGAGTAAAGAAGGCTATAAAGGAACTACAAGAAGTGGACAAAGAATGGATTCCTAAATTTAGAAAAGACAACAAGGATATAACCAAAAGGATTGACATCAAACAACTGGCAACGGACTACTACTGCAACTTGTATCATTCGGACGAAATAACTACACTTGACAGAAACAAGACAAGTAATTCCACGTTGCACGTACCAGAAATATTACGCGATGAAGTCGAGAAAGCCATAAAGAGCCAAAAATCCGACAAAGCACCTGGACCTGACAAAATCCCAAACGAACTTTTGAAAGGAACTATAGAGGAAGTGACGCCGATTTTGACGACAATATTTAACGAAGTTCTAGCTACACAAATTATACCACCACAATGGGGAGAATCCCACATCATCCTTATCTACAAAAAAGGGGATAAGGACAACCTTGGGAATTACAGGCCCATCAGCTTGATGTCAAATGTGTATAAGGTGTTTGCCAAGATTATTCTCGAAAGGATATCAGGAACTTTGGACGAAAACCAACCAAAAGAACAGGCAGGCTTCAGGAAGAATTACTCGACAATAGACCATATACACACCATCAACCAAATCAGAGAAAAATACCACGAATATAATAAGAAACTGTATTTGGCCTTCATTGACTATACAAAGGCATTTGATAGCTTATATCACAGTTCACTCTGGGAAACCCTAAAACAGCAAGGCGTACACCAAACATACATAAAGACCATCAAAAACATATATCATAACAGCACAGCAAAGATACAGCTTGAATCACTAGGAAACCAGTTTCCCATCAAAAGAGGCGTCAGACAGGGCGACCCTCTGTCTCCGAAGCTCTTTTCGGCAGTACTGGAAACTATCTTCAGAAATCTGAAATGGGAGGAATATGGGCTAAACATAAATGGGTCAAGGCTTAGTCACCTTAGATTCGCAGACGACATCGTTCTACTAGAAGAAAGGCCAGATATATTAGAGATCATGTTGAAACAACTAGAGAACGAAAGCTTGAAAGCAGGCCTAGCCATGAACGCTTCAAAAACTAAAGCTAATGACTAACTCAAACCCAGTACCCATAGGAGTCACAAACGGACTACTTGAATATGTAGATGACTATACCTACCTTGGTCAAATTATATCAAATAAGGACCAAATGGAAAAAGAAGTGAACAAGAGAGTAGCAGTTGGATGGAGAAAGTACTGGTCTCTAAAGTTCATTATGAAAAGCCGGGACATGAGCATGTACATAAAGAGAAAAGTCTTCAACTCCTGCATCCTACCATGTCTGACCTACGGGTGTGAAACATGGGCACTTACCAAATCTCAGAGAGAAAAGCTTGGCAAATGTCAGCGTCGAATGGAAAGGAGCATGCTGGGTATCAAGCTAAGGGACAGAGTAAGATGCGTAGACATACGAGCCAAAACAAGAATAACTGAAATATCCCACAAGATTGACACCCAAAAATGGAGATGGACCGGACATTTGCTGAGAAGCAAGCTAGAAAAATGGAGCGGTATAGTGACAACCTGGTACCCAAGGGACGGTAAGAGAAGCAGAGGCAGACCGATCAGGAGATGGGAGGATGACCTGAGGTATACTGCAGGACCAAGATGGACCAGAGTTGCATGGGACAGGGAACACTGGAGGGAGCTGGAGGAGGCCTTTGCCAACAGGCACTCCGAGATTAGAGACTTAATTTAATGTAAAATGTGAATGTAAAATGAATTTGTAACTGTAATTTCGGAATAAAAGGCTATAAATAAATAAAATAATGGAATAATGTCTTTAAATAAAAATCTTAATGGTGGTGGATCTTCACTTCTGACACGAAACCACGAGCGGATCCAGGTTTGGCGCCGGGGGCACATAGTTGTGGTCAAGTCATAACTCCCGAATAATGTGTTTGAAGTATTAAGTATATTAAATTAGAAAGAGCTATGCTCGGCGTCTCCTTGCGTTTTCGTATCAGGAACGATAAGATCCGCAGTAGAACCAAGGTCGAAGACATAGCTCAAAGAATTGCATGCCTCAAGTGGAGATTAGACGGCCGGTGGCCCAGAAAGGTCCTCGAGTGGAGGTCACGTATAGGAGGTCGAAGCCGTGGCAGGCGCCCCACAAGGCGGACCGACGATCTGGTGAAGGTCGCGGGAATGCCTTGGATGCGGGCGGCACAGGATCGACCAGAGTGGAAATCATTGGGGAGTCCTATGTCCAGTAGTGGACGTTTATTGGCTGAAATGATGATGATGATGACAAGACGTCTCCATTGTGTAAGCGATCAAGTACGGTCCCCCTTGACCCACCAAACAAAGTAACTCGCTCACTTTCTGACCTTCTAACAAATAACTTTTTTGTGTTGACTTACCTGGGTAAAGTCGTTGATGTCCAACCGGCCGGTGTACGCCAGCTTGGCCGAGGGGTGGTGGCTAAAGATAGCCTCCAGAGCTGGTTCCCACGCGCCCACCACGTACCGAGCCAGGCGGTTGCCCACCATGCTGGAAAGAACATGCATAGCGTCGTTAAAGTTCTAACACCACGTAAGTAAATTCTTGGCGGTTTTGACATTTTGATGCCATTCGCCAGAGATTTGATAGACGCGTCATTTCACCCAATTAGAATCAAAATACGACCAATAAAAACCTTTACAATTACAAAAAAGTAACAGCACGGAAGTCATAAAATGACCTACACTTTGAGATGACCAATTTAGATTTTTTTATTATGTTACTGTTAAGCAGCGAAATACTTGTTAACAGCGCCATCTGTATCACGCCGCCATAATTAAGTATTAAAATCTCAGCACTCTTTGTAATCGATACAGCGCCATCTGTTAAAAATCTTAGTACGAAATGCAACAATTGAATAGGTACTAATGAAAATAGCACGTAAGTCTCGGATCAGTTATTTGGCTTTCCTGAAAAGTTGCTTAAAATGAGTTACGTGGTGTTAGAACTTTAACGACGAAGGTCATTATTATTTTCTACTTATATGTGATAGTAGGCGGACGAGCGATTGCCTCCGCCCGAGGACACCCACAACACTAGAGGAGTTCAATCCCCTTCCCCTCGGATGGGGCGATTATAGATTTTAGATTGCGTACAAAGAAACTTTAAAGCCTGGGGTAGGCTTGGACCATGATCCAGGATTTAGTGACAATAAAGTGTCATTTTTTTTATGTTATGGCAGACGAGCAGACGGATCGCCTGATAGTAAGCGATTACCGCCGCCCATCATCATTTCAGCCAATAGACGTCCACTGCTGGACATAGGCCTCCCCGCATCCAATGGATTCCCGCGATTTTCACCAGATCGTCGGTCCACCTTGTAGGAGGCCTGCCACGGCTGTGACTTCCTGTACGTGGCCTCCACTCAAGGACCTTTCCGCCCCAACGGCCGTCTGTTCTCCTCGCTATGCCACTGCCATTGTCACTTGAGGCATGCCATCTTTTGGGCTACGTCTGTGACCTTAGTTGTCCTGCGGATCTCATCATTTCTGATACGATCACGCAGGGAGACTCCGAGCATTGCCCGCCGCCCATAGACACCCGCAACTCTAGTGCCATTTATGTTGGAGGTCACAACACACAATATATATGCACTGCCTGGTTATTTGTACCCTTTTTATTTTCTTTTTCCTTTACTTTGTTTTTTTTCTGTATCTTTTTTATGTTTGTTTGTTCTTGTATAACTGAGGTTGTACCTACTCGTACATAGTGTTTTGATGTCCAAAATAATACATTTTTCTTTCATTCTTTCAGTGGAGTCACAAGTGCGCTGCCAACCTTTAAGCCCCCCCTTTCCTCGGATTGGGCCTCCGGTACCCTCAAGCACGCAGCAAAACACAGCACAGTGCTGCTTCATGCCGGTTTTCTGTGAGGCCGTGGTATGACTCCGGACGAGTTGGCCCAATCATGCTAAAGCGTGGCTCTTCCACGGTCTGACTACCGCCTGACCTTCGCATCCATTAAACAGGGGAACCAGATCAGCTAAATCAGGGTAATACGTTTTAGGAACTATCCCAAACATGCAGAATTCCTCTCGATGTTTCCATTCACTTCTGAGCTAATGGTAGACGCTGAAAGCACCTGACAAGGTGACAGGACTGGATAGTTGGAATAAGTGATCTTGTAGTCACGATTGGCGCTAGTTCGGTACCTTCAATTAAGGTGACGGGTATGGCACACTAGCGAAGCCATTTGACTTACGTAAATTGTTAACATCTAAACTAGATATCTTTATAATAATTTCAAAGTTCCAGATGCTCGAACTTATAATTAATTTTTGGTCTGTTTCCTACTCGAAATATGAATTACCGCCAAAAACGGCAACTTATGACGTTAATCCAAATTTCGAGTGCAAAAACAGATTAAAAAGTTAATTATAAGTAGTATATATTCTTTCCGTGAGGCACGAACTTCGAAATTGTTAAAAAGATATCCAGTTTAGTTCCTATCAATTTAAATCGAGTGGCGTCGCTAGGTAAGGCCACCCGTCGCCTTAAGACTCTCTAATCCTTAACACGTTATTTGTGTTGCCGACGATGAGATTGCGCGGAGGTTTGGTTTTGGGGGCGCCCCTTGCCGTTTCACGGGATAAATCCAGAAATCGACTGCTCGGTACCTCGACATGCACGGAACAGACCGTTATCAGGTCATTTCACTTCTACATTCCAGCTTTTTTACATTATTCCACACAAGTTAGGATTGGGAAGGTAGGTTAAGATTGATGTGGATGCGTTCGGAAATGTGATATGAAGTTGAAACCTATCACAAGGTTATTATGAGGAGAAATAACACTTACTAGTGTATAGTTCCCAGCTCTAGGTACACGTCAGCTCCTTCGTTGGTGACGCTACAGGCAATGAGGGTACACAGAGCGGTGCGGAGTCCGATGTGCTCTATACGAAGATTGCTGGACACCACCTGAGAAAGTTGAAGGATTAAGAGTGAGAAAGGAGGAGCCGGAACTATCCTTTCTTGTCTTCTTATGATATTTTTGTCTTGATTATTTTTGGTCCTTAGAGCCAGATGAAACTATAGACAAAACTCTGACCTAATATCTCCACGCGATATCGAAGGCTAGTGGACTATGGAGATAAATATCGGATCTCCGTGAGACTATGATCGTTTTGGTCTTTCGAGTCAGATGAAACTCACAAGGTAACTTAATATTTGTGGCACGCATACCACGCAATCCATGGTCAAACATATACTAAAGTCTCCTTCCCCCCCAAACAAAGTACAGCGACAGTAAGCAATAGTTTATGAAATTGTCCGCGGTTGGTACCACGCTCCCATATTACTCCCAATTATTTATCGTATCCCCCAATATTGAATTATACTTAATGTTATGAAAGGCTAACCTCTTCTCCATTTCGCGACGTGAACAGCTCCTTCGCCATGTCGTCTGCCATCAGTCCGCTGAGAACTGTGCAAGTCATGATCTTGAGGTTTATGTCATTGCGCTGTAAAAAATTACATTATTATATTCGATTCTGATCTAATAATCCACCCACCGTCCCTTTTCTGTCACAGAATACCTACAGAAAAACGCTGTCACCACTTCACTGTGGATAACTCGCCATCAGACTAAAAAGTTTGGCAGCTCCTAGTAGGTACATAAAGAAAGAGAAATGAAAATGTCTGAAGTAAAAATACTTAAGAAACGTTTTTAAGCAACCATAAATTAAAATATTGTATTATGTTAGGTTTTCAAGTAATATGAATAGTAATGGCTTATATTTTTGGTATTAAATCCAAAAAATAAGTTCACTATCTCACAAATAATATAAGTGTTTAACGGAATTAACTGTCACAAGGATAAGCTGTTGTTGTTACTGAATAGATATTTAGAGGTTGTTATTTTAGTACTCATTTAAACTAGCTAGGGTCAACTATCTGGGTTTACTTTTTGTATTGAAGTTGATACACTCTAATTTTGTAGTCATGTTTATTCTAGTTCATCAGTTATTCCTAGTATAAGTCCCATTTTAAACCATGTATTGGAATAACAGGGTTAGAGTGCATACCGTCATGATGTTCAGCAGCTCCTGCATAAAGTCAGGGTTGAGCATGGCCTTGGTGCTGACGTGATAGTTCTGCAGGTTGATGTAGCACTGCACGGCCAGTCTTTGGGCTTCTATCGGGTTATCTTTGACTAAGGAAAATATTAAACAAATCAATATTTCACAACATCACATACCTACATTGATCTAACTCCCGAGAGGTAGCTCAAGCACCGGATATCAGAATCAACAGAGACATTACAAATATATACATGTAATCCTTTTCTTTTGTAAATACATAGGTACTTATAATACATAGAAAACACACTGATTAATACTTACAGACATGTTCATGCACACAAATGTTTGTACCGTGCGGGTATCGTAGCGAACGCTGCCATTAGTGCAAGGGTTGAGAACCCTTGCACTAATGGCAGCGTTCGCTACCCCTGATCCTGATACTGATAAATAATCACGTGTTAATATTTATTTAGCAAACAAGCTTTGAAAGCTTTCTTTTCTTTCTCTTTTTTTTTCTTAGATAGTAAAATTATTTCCTTTGCTTTGTCAGTTCCGATATTTGGATAGGTTACTGACAGATACTGACACTTATATAGAAAGCAGCGTTAGTTCTGAATTTTGCCACGTGCCAAATAACCATGATCGGACTATACTAGGCGATAGTGCCGCCATACACTCGACGAGGAGCGAGCGAAATAGCGAGGGAAATAAGCAGAGATGTATGTGTTTTTACTTTTTAGCGCGACTCAAAGGAGCGGCAACTCGAGCGCGAGGGACTGGCCACACACTCACTCCACTGATCCTTTCCATCAGGTGTGCCGTCTGGTCGTTTGTCCGCTATAATGTAAAAAAAACACTCGTGTTGAACATAGTTCGCATCGAGCGCTCGTGACGTCTTTCCTTGTAATTACGTATTAGCCCTATATAGTTTGTGCTTATAATTATTAACTAACATGGCGTCGCAACCAACGTCGCCGCCACCGCTTTAAAATCAATGGTCTAATGAAATATTTTTAAAATTTATAGATATATATTTTTTTTTAAAATCAAATAAATATCATCGACATGGAATCCAGTAATTAACAAGTGCAAACCCCGTGCTAGGCCGTTACTAACGCAAACAAACACCGATACTGTTAGTGTAGTGTGTCGGAGTAGCTTCACTGACAATTCATCTAGTGGCGAATTAATATCAAAAAATGTGAGGGTGTCCGAAGATTCACAGCCCGGCCCCAGCAGACGACGCCGTGCTCCGCCAGTCCGCTCGTGACCACGGCTGCTGTGACGTAGCCGAAACGTCGAGCCAAATGTGTGAGTAAACAATGTTGTTTCACATAATAAATATCGTGTTAATCCCCGTATTGATACATTGTATTTATAGATATATTAGGCACTGAGTCTGTAATTTGAGACCCGAAAAGCAATATAATGTGCTATGCTATAAAAGCATAACGCGCATGCTGCAACAATATTCACGTCCATTTCAAAGAGAATGCGAATATTGGAATGCGGCGCGTTGCGATGATTAACGCGAGTATGGGAATGTGTGGCCGTTAGGGCCAGGGGGTGTCGTCTTAGAACAAAAATGTGCATTTCCATTTCCATACAGTAAGGAAAATAACGCCAACTGATAGTCTCAGTGTGTAATTACTAAGTGTTCCGGTAGATGTCATTATACATTTTTACATCGCGCAAGCAAAGCGTGTTTCCGAAACACGACCCCAAGCGGTCAAATCTAATGTTGTTTTTTTTTCAAATGCAGACGCTTTGATTTGACACCAAGAACACTAGGTGGCGTCTGTTTTCATATATTTTTTACTTTTGTACTAACTTTTAAAGATAAGAGGCTGTTGTCATTCGTGTCTACCAGGGCGGCGCTATTTTAGATATACATATTACTCTATGGTTAGGGCAATATTCACGGGATTCACGGCAGTGCTAGTAGCATCGCGAGGAGCAGCACGAGGAGCATAGTGTGGCAGAACTATTATAGGGAACGTGCGCATCGACGGTGGTGCCAACTGGTACTATTTATTTGAACTTAGTAGTCAATACAAAGTACAGCACTTTGTATTGACTACTAAGTTCAAATAGACAGTAGTGCATATGAACTTAGTACATTTTTGACCTTGAGTTAATACAAAGTAGTGTCACCTCTATAGTAACTATTCACTGCACGTTACTGTGGTGTCAGTCCATATAAACTTATCTTTAGTCTTTACATGTATATTATGATTTGGCTTTGCGCCATTTGCGCCATTTTGGCCCATGCATGTTCCCCTTACCTGTCAAATTAAAGATCGCTCTATGTCTGTTGCCTATGTTCTGGTCTAAAACTAAAACAAATGCAAGTCACGTCAAGTCTAAAAGTATTTGATTAATTATATTTATAATAAAGAACCCAGTAACAAACATCACAGTTACCTTCTCCCGGCCGCTATAAAAATTAACAGCTATATCGAAGACCCCAAACATAGTAGAAACTAAATTATGTAAAAAAAATGTAGGATAAAGATAAGTGACTCACACTTTTTATTAATATTTCTTAGCGAGGCGAAGGTCTTGGGCTCGACCAGGCTGAAGGCGGCCTTGGGTATGATGCGGCACAGCTCCGCCAGCGCCCGCAGCGAGTTCATGCGGATGTAGAACCACACCGCGGCGTCGTCGCCCAGTATGGCTGACACGCAAAGTTATCGTTTTAAATTTGTCACTTAATAAATTTTCGTCTAAGAGTGAAGGTAAATTAAATGACCTGTATGAATGTGTGTTATCGACGTCGGCTGACAGCGACATCTATTGAAAACTAGTACTTCGCAAAACATATCGCAAATGTTTCTTTCTACAGTAGCGCTCAGATGATGCCGCGATGGATAAATGGCGGTAGTTTTTTCACAGAGTAATTTCATTTACAGATATTATTTTAATGAGCCTATAAACTGTCCCACTGCAGGGCAAAGGCCTCCAACATAGAAATCAGGTTATCGCTTCTATGATGGGATTAGGCTTATAAACGCTTGCCAAATGCGGATTGGTGATCACAAACCAGAGCTATGTCCTGTTGATGTTAAAGGAAATTTTAATAAGACCTCATTGTATTATAATGTTAGACGACACTAAAAGTGTCAAGTTTCTGTCTTTGTTAGAACGTTTTCTTGTCATGTATGAGATCCTGTAAATACACTCGGAATATTAGAAATTCTCGTCGTTTCAATAACCTACGCCCCGCTGACCGGCAATAGGTTATGGGCCCAGAAGAATCGACGAAGAACCGCATAGTTGTGACAAAGAATATAATAAAGTAAGAATTTTCCGACGTTCGAAATAACGAAAAAATGGACGTCAGGAACAATTTGAGTTGCTGGAAATTCGACGGAAATAATTTTCGTCAGTGGAAATTTCAGTTGAAATGCGCGTTAAAGGCAAAAGGTATAGATATTAGTACTCCGAAACCTGATACTGGTGCAGAACAATGCTGAAAAATGACGGATTGGCAATGTTTATGATGACTTCTTCTTTGGATTGGAAACAAATAAATTTAGTTGAAATTGTGAAACGGCTCTGGAAATTATGTTGAAACTGGAATCTGTTTATGAACAAAAGAGTTATTGGTCGAAATTATTACTGCATGAGAGATTTTACAAGTATAAAATGAAACCCAAGTGTATAGTATTGCGCCAGCATATCTCTAATATCAAAAGTTAGCGAAGCAGCTGGAAGAATGTGGCGAAAAAATTAAGCGACACAGCTGTAATTACAAAGATCCTTGGTACGATTAACATTAAGACCGAAATTTCGGCAAGCCTGGCTAATCTATGATTCCGAAGCGACAAACTATTGTGAATTTGACAGCTCGTTCTACGGACGAGGAAGTAACATCACTTGCGAGGAGGAGATTGGATACACTCTAATGGTTTCCAAAGAAAAGAATTTTCGGGAAAATAGAAGATGTCCAAATAAAGACAAGTCCAAAGCACCGAGTTTGAATGCTACAACTGTGTGCAAAAGAGGTATTTTTTTCCAGAGAGTGCATGCACCAAAAGGTTTACTACAAAACCTCGACTAGAAGGTACAGACAACTACATGTGGAATGAAAGTATGATATATCGGAAGAAGAAATGTGATATGGACGCGGAGCATCGCTCATATGGCTTATAAAAAAAATATTTTACAGAATTTGTTTGATGTCAGTCTCAGTAAGTGCTGGAAATAAAAGAGAAAATAGAAGTACAAGGAAAGGATGCATTAAGATATAGAAAGATTAATTAATACAAATGAAGTTAGTTAGAATAGAATGTGTTGTATGTTCCTGAACTCGAAGAAACTTTTTTTCAGAAGGCGCGGTCATACGTAAAGGTTTATAGTATTGGTGAAGAAAGATTTAAGGGCTCTTATATATAAAAATAACGTATTGGCTATAAGTGCAGAACTAAATAAAATAGCTCTTTTGTACTGAACATGAAAAACATTACAACATGTGCAACACGGTACAAAGTGAACAAGAATTGGCATAACATTTTGAATATAATGAAATAAGGAGGAAAATATTAAAGGGATTTAGGAGACGAAGTTACTAAGGGAAAAGATCATGTGAATGCATTATCAGATAATAGCACTACTAGAATGGTCGACGACAAGTGAAGACCAATGTGATTCACGATCATATCTAGAAGAAATTACGAGTAGACATGATAGAATTGCAGTACAAATACAAAAGATGAGACTATGACAGTGGACAGAAAGATTTAAAGAATTAAGAAAACAGACGAAATTTTGAGAATAAATGAGAAAAACCCAAAGACAACCGATTCGAGCTTCGACAGATGTAATAGAGAAAACCAAATATTATCATTTCGAAATGTGGTATGTGATTTAAAAGATCGCTGATGGTTTTTTCTGCTAAAACAGAAGAAAAAGAAGAAGAGAAAAAAGAAAATTTTTGTGAGTTTTCAATGCTACGGAAAGCTTTAGGTAGATAGTTAGTGTATGGAGACTTGTAATCTGTTTGTCGAAAATTTTTTGTATGTTACATTAAGAGGGAGTTTTTGAGGTGAGTTCAAATTTACAGGAGTGTTGATGTTAAGAAATTTTAATAAGACCTCATTGTATATAATGTTAGCGACACTAAAATGTCAAGTTTCTGTCTTGTTGAGACCAACGTTTTCTTGTCATTTATGAGATCTGTCAATTCACCGGAATATTAGAAATTCTCGTCGTTTCAATTAACCTACGCCCCGCTGACCGCAATATGTCCGAAAAAGTCGAAACATAGTTTTCGCTCGACCGGGATCGAACCCAGGACCCTGAGCTCACGCCTAGTACTTAAACCCACTAGACTAACAGGCGTTATCATTTTTCAGATATCCTACAATAAGTATTTTTTTATATGAGAGGTGGCAGACGACTGACGGATCACCTGATGGTAAGCAATTCGCCGCCCATGGCCCCGCACCACCATGGAAGTCACAATGGCGCTGCCAACCTTTTCCCCTTCCCCCATTGGGGCCTCCTTATACCTCACTCACACGGCGCAGGCCCTGCTCACGCCGGTCTTCTTTGAGGCAGTGTATCATCCGTTTCGAGCCGGCCGTTCATGCATAAGCGTGGCTCTCCCACATTTAAAAATAATGTATTAAAACGTCGATTGGTTGGTAGGTAGTCTTAAATGAAATATTCGATTCACGGGTCAATGATGGTGCCACTTTGGATCAAGAGTAGCTGGTAAAAGAACATCAGGTCCGTTACATAGCAACGTTTCTACCGTAGTCACTTGCACAAAAATCACCACAACGAGCTTCAATGATGTTGGTATGGACAATCATGACCGCCGCGGGGAGTAGTGTCGTCATGTTGGCGACGCCCATGCCGCGTCCGCAAGAGCTCTACGTTGGAGCTGAGCAGCTGGTGAGCAGAACACCAGGTCCGTGGCCGGTTTGGTACAACAGCCTAAAAATAATATAAATTAGTTTTGTCTAACATCGTCAGCCAGTTGCCGTCACTGCTGGTTCATTCGATGGCCTCTCAAAAAGATCTTTGGCTCCAGCTCAGTCAACCATCTTGTGCAAGGTTCGAGCACTCCAATTCGACATACATTACTCTTCACCATAGCTGGCAGCGCCATCACAGGTTAATTGCCGACTCAGTATACAGCCCGAATGGGACATGTAGCGTGTTTTCTATATATGTACATACAAATATTGAAAAAACTCCCGATAATTCTCTCCTTAGACGTAAAGAACATTCTTCGTCAGCACAGCCAAGCTCAGTGCGGCTTCATAGCCGGTAGCGCCATTTCCTAGGTAAGCCAAGAGTCTCATATAAGCCCGACTGGTACAGATGGGCCGCATTCTCTTCCGTCTCGACGTTAATTGCGCAGTACGCCTAAGCACTTGGATGTGGACGTCGCGGAACTCGTACGACTGGAAAAAAACAGGATCATATTTATCATCATTATTTCAGCAATACACGCCAAAACTTGACGTAGGACTACTCCAAGAATTTTGAAATGATCGATCCTGTATTGCCAGCCACACAAAAAATAGGATACATTATGTATGTTGTCTCACCTGGCTGTCGATCTGGAGCCAGAGGCGTACCCCTGGCCAAGATCGTGCACTGGGATGAGCAAAGCCATAAATCATCATGAAACCACTTCATTTCATTGATAATGATAGTGCCACAATTATTTGCAACCTTTAGCATGATGGTAAGCAAAAAGCCCACGTTGCAATTAGGTACAACTAACTCGATGGTATAAACACCCCATAGCCGTTGGCAAAAGCATACTCGCGGGCCAGTATGACGGTGCACCGTCATACTGGCCCGCGACATCATCATCATTCTTCACGTTCGTTTGAAGGAATCCATATTGAAGGACGGAGGGGAAAACACTTCTTTTGGAAAATATGTGCCCTTGGATCCCTGCACACCTCGTGCTTATTACTAAGATCAGCTTTTCATCTTCTTAGGGCACATGCTTAATGGGCCAAGAGTACTTGCTCTGCAGCAACGCCAGGAGGAAGGGCCAATACTGGGGCCCTTGAGTAGGAATGCTATGGAGTTTTACCCAACTCCACCTCCAAAAAAAAAAAAAAAAACGTCACAAGATCCAGCACGCCAGTAGAAGCCCTGAATGTTCTTCGCACCACCTGGTCTTTGTACCCTACAGATGAGGTGAGTCAACTGTCCTCAGGGCCGCGTGCTGGATGGCAAGGTACTTGTCTGCATCAGCGCAAAAGGGAGGGCCAGCTGAAGCTGGTTCTTCGTCACTCGAGCGAAACGGTCATCTAGGAGGTTGCTTAGGGTCGAAGAAAAAGAGGTTAATTCTATAAAACATCGACAAGGCTTATGGCAAATACGCAAAGGTGCAACCTGCGAGTAATCTATGGCCTCATCTAATGGTACAGAGAGGAACTAATTCCGAAACGAAAAAAACACTGTCCTATGAGTACCCTTGGAACCAGTTAAGGCCGCTATCGGTAGTGTCACTCTTTGTCCCATCGAAATATAGGGTAGGGAAAGAAAGAGCATAAACTGAGCACACACATGTGCGCTTATAAATGTCCAGCGTCGAATAGCAGATTTTTTTCTTACATTATAGCGGACAACGAGCAACGGCACACTTGATGGGAAAGTGATCAACCGCCGCCCATTGAATCTGCAACACCTGAGGTATACATATGCGTTGTACGGCTCTTAAGAAAGGAATAAACCATTTTCTGAACGGTGCACCAGGTGTATCTGTCGGAAAAACCACGGATGGACAGCTGGTTCCACCGTTTGACTGTGGTGGTAGGAAATGACGTGAGAAACGCACTGTAGTCGATCATAAATACATTCCAGGTGGACGTGGATGGAATTTGGCGTTCTGACTTTTCTGTGATGTGCGGTGGTGAAAAATCTTTTCGGCGAGCTGGAATGGATTGTAGCTATATGCCGCATAATCTATATCGCACGAAAGATATTGTTATAACAATCACCTGTAAGCAATTCTTCCTGAACATCGGGATAATAAGCTATATTCCATCCTCGAGAAGATGGCTGCTCAGAATATATGGCGGAGACAGCTGCTCACAGCCGAGCGGTTCACGGGTTTTAGCTATGATAGAACTAAGGACGCGAACTCGAGGACGAATACATTCCTCCATCTTGGGATTATAGAACTTGCAGGCATTTTAATAGGAACCAATACGAAGAATCTCTTGGATTATTGGACATCACAATCGAAAAATCTTTTGGTGTTTTGGAAGGACAAATAAGGAGATGTTATGTACAGCAATGGGCATCTATTGGACTGAAATGATGATGAAGAACTATACCAGTGTCTGTCAGACCAATCATACGGTCATCGATGATGAATGGAATGGATTAGACGAAATTTTATCTGTACTTATTGAACCTTCTACCAAACTTATCGTTCGACAGTCGATGAATGAATTAGGCGATGTAATATTGATCTTTAATGGTTAGAGACGATAGAGATTTCTACGACATGCTCTTGATGCCGATCGTTTGGACGACAAATACGATTAACAGCACGCCAGGGAAAAATAGTAAGTATCAGATTTCGTCCGCAGCTTGTTCTATTCTAAGTTGTTGACTGATGGGCACAAATGTGCACGTTAGAGTATGTTGGGACATACTCTAAGTGCACATTTGTGGCAGATCAGAAGATGGCGCCTTGATCTGCTTCTCTGCTACACCATTCTCCACTTAGCACAGTCTCGTGACATCTAATATTGGTGTGCGAGGTCATTGGAAAGTGTGATTTGTTTCTGATCCTGATTGATGGAGCTCACATTAAACCAGCATAAACGCGATCTTCATTCCGGTCAGAGAGTTGGCCAACAACCTGCTCGTGGCTGCGGCAGCTGGCAGAGCTGCGCCCGCGCCTTCAGCGCGGAACCGCTTGATGTTCAGTCCGGGTGCTCTAAGTAGGTAAGATTGTACTTGATGGCGGCCAGGTTGTTATTAACACCGTGCGGTTGTTCATGTCTTGTGCTGAAAACTTCGTGATCGCTCGGAGGGTCGATATAAAGTGTTGTGAGAAAAAAAGTATTAAGTGCAGTTCGAAACATGACTCCAGAAACCTAATAGACAAAACAATAGATTCTAAAATAAGGATTCTGTAAGCTAAAATAAATTACTGGAGTCAACAAAATGCCCTGCCCACCTTTTTAAACCCCACCCTTTCCCCCGGAGAGTATGGAAATTATTGTTTCAAAAAAAATTCTTCTTTCTTTCGTACCTGGCATAGTATCTCAGGTTCGGCCGGACTCCAGCAGTAATATGGAGGTGGCAGTCCCGGAGTAGGATGGTATATACGGGTTGAGAAGGTCAGATCCTTCTTGTCCGCTGACCGGTTATCCCGTCCTTTGAAGGGGCTTCGCCATGATTGCAGTGATCCTGTCGTCAAAATATAGTTAAAATTAAAAAAACTTCGATGACAAACGTTATCAATATGTTCAAGATAAGACGGCTAGGGCAAGCCAATGTCA
>JADPWL010002287.1:0-10870 GCA_019059595.1 Marasmia exigua | reverse complement strand
TAATCGATTGGTGTCGCTAGTGTGCCCCTAGCGACGCCAATCGATTTTAATTTTAAGCTACTAAACCGGATACACAAATGTTGGGTCGGTTTTTTACGCGAAAAATTGATTCACGCCAGAAGTGGCCGCTTTTGGCGCGAATCATTTTATCGCGTACGCGTTGGACCTTACTTTTATGCATTGTTATTTAATAAATAGTATAAGTGTTTGCGAAGAGGTTGTAACCCCGAAATTGTTTAAAATAGATCTGGTTAAGTAGCTAAAAATTAAAATCGATTGGCGTCGCTACTGTACCTGTAGGTACTACCCGTCACCGGTTTTAATAGTTTTTTGGTGATATTTAGGTAATTTTCAGAGGTTTCTCGGCATTAAATAAATCTCCCATTGGTACATTACCTATGTATCTTGTGCATTAAGAGATCATATTTCCCACCATTTTAGCAAAATCATAGTTACAATGATAAAACATCACAGTTATTAACTGCCTTCATAAAAGGATGTTCTATGTTTGACAGTACGCTGGTATGTTTTTTTTGAACCGCGAATGTCAGTCACAGTCTATTGTCCGTATATATATTTGCCTTCAGAGCTGTCTCCAATAATCGTGCATGCCAGTACTGGGAATGATATTTAAAGATGGCGGAAGTGTTGTCATCGATTAAGGTGGGCTGGTCATTGGAAATGCGTGTTTGTTTAATCGCTAATGACGGGAAGAATCAATCTTTATTATGTTCACTGATGATGTGTAACGAAGCAGTCGAACCGGGCCATATGACGGTAAGGAAGTCGTTTCATGAGCACTGTTTAGAGAATAGTCGAGTTATACAGTTAAAATGTCTTGCTCGATATTGATATCGGTTATTGGTATAAGAGAGCTAGACCCCGCGATCTCTTTCTTGTATATATGTCACCGGAAAATAAAAAGATCGGTAAGTTTATCAATTTACTAGGAAGTTTATAAACGTTCGAAGGATTCTAAACGGGAGATAAATTCTATTATTTTACGTCCACATTTTCGTACACTGATAAACTTACTGAACTCACTCATAAAATATAATAAGTAAGCAATATTCAAACGCTACGCGCGATCTGATTGGCATTGTCACTATGAACATTGACCAATCAGAGAGCAGTGTGTTATTTTACGTATTTCAAAGATTCGTATATTTAAAAGAGTTTCTGTGATTGGTCGAACCATATAAAATTTTACGAATAGATATCCGTTACTTTATAAATTTACAGTGTGACGTCGGAAATTGATAAATTTGCGAAAGTGTGGACGTAAGATAATACAATTTATCTCCCGTTTAGGATCCAACGAAAGTTTATAAACTTCCTAGTAAATTGATAAACTTACGGATCTTGTTATTTTCCGGTGACATATATATTGGATGACGGCCATCCACATGCGACCATTTTGTAACAACCATATCTCCAGGACCATTATTATTATGACCAGTCCATTTCCATTTTAGCTTGGCAGTTCTTTCACCTACGTCTGAGTACCAACCGTATTTTTTATTTCTTATCCTATATATTTTTGAGAGGATTGTACTTGTTTTCTGTTTTCAAGTGGTCTTTTATTGTAAATAATAACCAAAATTATAACTTTACTCAAATAAATATATTTCTAGTAATTTTCTAGTGTTTACATTTTGACACTTTTCAAGTGTTTACATTTTGACACTTATCAACACACAAACAAACGATAATGAAATTCCATGACACCTCGATTTTCGAAACTAAAAAACACTTCTAATACCGACGGAGGTTTACGCCTCCTAAGGAGTCGGTAACAGTACTATTTCTCACTCCATCCGTGAGTTTAATACCGAGAATGCTCCGCTCCATATAGCTCATTGAGCAATCTTAAATGAATGAATCCTAGCAAATAGCACTGGAAGCAATGTGGCAAGACCTTTGCCCAGCAGTGGGACAGTGGGAGCTGAATATCGCGATCACAGATTAAAACAAGGACCTTAATAATCTTGCTACGGTAACTCATCATCATCATCATTTCAGCCAATAGACGTCCGCTGCTGGACATAGGCCTCCCCCAATGTTCTTCACACAGATCGGTCCTGTTCCGCCCGCATTCAATGGATTCCCGCGATCTTCACCAGATCGTTGGTCCACCTTGTGGGGGACTGCCACGGCTGCGACTTCCTGTACGTGGCCTACACTCGAAAACCTTGCCGCCCCAACGGCCGTCTGGCTCCTCGCTATGTGCTCTGCCCATTGCTACTTGAGGCATGCAATCCTTTTGGCTATGTGTGTGACCTTAGTTCTCCTGCGGATCTCATGATTTCTGATACGATCACGCAAGGAGGCTCCGAGCATAGACCATTGCTCTCTGGGTGACTTTGAGCCTCCTTAATCGGCACATTGTAAGCGGCCACGTTTCAGTTCCGTATGTCATCACTGGCAACACACACGCCTTGAAGACTTTCGTCTTGAGACACTAGATGGGCCGGAAATATGCTGCGTAGCTTCCCGAACGCTGCCTAGCCGAGTTGGATTCGTCGATCGACCTCTTTCTGGAGTAGGACTTACCAAGCTGGACTTTTTGTCCGAGGTAGATGTACTCGTCTACAACTTCCAGTCTACAGCTTCCAACCTTTACAAGAGTGGGTACGACATGGGAATTCGACATAATTTTCGTCTTATCCATGTTCATTTTCAGACGCACTTATTGTGAGACTCTACTGAGGTCATCGAGCATTGTGCCTAAGTCTTCCAAAGTCTCAGCCATGACTACGATATCATCAGTGAATCGAAGGTGCGTCATGTACTCGCCATTTATATTGATGCCAACGGTAACTACATCTGGTAAATCTCTTACAGGATGTGCGTAAGCTCTTTGCTTATAATGTTATTATTAGACTTAGTTGTAGCATTACCTTTTAGAATCTAGTTCACTTGTTGAAGTTAACTGAGTGTAAAGTGTTATAATCTGAAATCCAAGCAATGAATGCTACGGTACAAATAGAGACCAATGTAAATTCTACTGCGATACACAGCTGATGAGAATAGCAAACATTAACTCCGAACCACATAATGTAGGAAATAGTTAGATAGGTAATTTAGATAATTTTAATACGATTTTGCGAAAACTATTTTTCGGTTAAGGAATTAATTTGTTAAATACGAGTACCTTTGTTTTTATACGGACACAGATACGAGTTATCCTAAAACAACCGTTTTAGGATAACTCGTGTCTGTGTCCGGTTTCGTTAAGGTTCCGAACCCTAAATAAAAGAAAATATTCCTTTTTTGATCGACATATTCCGAAACCGTATTTCTCACACCTACATTGGAAATGTTCACATCGCTAAGACTTCATAGACCTACATAACAGCTGTATGGAAGGTGCTTGTCGCTCCTTCGAGTTGCTTAACGGGGCTAAGCTGATTATTGACAACTTATGGCTGGTGAACTCGGTGTTATGGTAAGCGCTGGTTTAATATCGGTCAGATCGATTTTACTTAGAAAGAGATAAATTCTTAAGCAATAATTTTGATTATGCGTGTGCGGTGATACTACTTAAAAATATAAGCTAAAGAAACAATAAGGCCATCATCATCATCTTAGCGTGTCATTCTCAGTTGCGTCTAAAACCGTTACTTTGGAGCCCGAGGTAAGTACACTTGGACAATGATTTAGGATTTGGGGATTGGAAAGTCTGGTGATTACAAGGAAACAATTGCCGTTTGACCTTCGCAATCTAGCCATGCCAACCAGGCCAAACACGCACAAAGTATGCCAAAAAATTAATACACTATAACAGTTATTATACCTACAACGTTACATCCTCAAGATTTATAATAATAACTATGTAGTTTCACTTCTCAATGTACTAGGCGTCGCACATATTTTTAGAGCTGTGTAAATAAAAATAAATTAACAAAATAAAATTGAAAGCATTACTGAACGACACTACTAGTCGCGCCATCTAGCAGCCCTTCCGCTAAGCTTCATTCCTTTTTTATGTGCGGGCGTCGCAACATCGAAATCGTAAAGAAAAATCTTAGTTTTTAGTCAAAAAGTGTTGTGTTCCGATTCATTATGGGAAAAAGAAAGAGTGATCGCCGTAATTCCAAGTTACGGCGAAAAATAAGAAGATTAGAACAAAAGTTACGAGACTCGTCAACAAGTTCGGACGAAGGTCAGTTCTCATAAATTTTTTCCTAATTCAATCAAATCCTAATTGTTGTGTATCAATACTAAAATATGGTATTATTAAGCAATAAACAAACCTCTTTTTCATTAAACATTACTTAAGTAATATATTTTTTCTTGTCTATTTTCATCTACCTACATTTATATTATTTTTTTCCTCTACGAACTTTTTTGTTTACAATGACCATTTTATGCAATAAATCGCGGAACGGATATTAAAATATCTTATCATGCGAATTTTAGGTTATTTAATTAGGTTTTAGTAGGTATCTAATTCCCATTTTGCATTTGGATATGCCTATAATTTGGTTATACCTCGTGTCATGAGCACGATTGATAGCCACTTAGTCGAGAGGTGTACCACGATTTCAGGTATACACAATGACTTTAAATAATAAAGACAGCGTTCAGCTGTTCGTCAACTTTACAGTTTAGAGGCGTAATGAAATTACGTACAACTGTTATGACGATTCAACCTCACGGTTATTTTCTTTTTTTCGACCTTGCAGAGTACGACCGCTATTACCCAAGGTCACCATCACCGCAACCTTTCTATTCATCACAATCAGACCCGTCCGATGGCGAAAATCAGATTGCATCTTGTGTAGTGCTCCCAGGGGAACCACAATCAGCAACTAATAACACAGCGGATATAGACACTGACTTATCTCATTTGATGGCTCAAGAGGCAGGACCCAGTTCAGGCGAAGTTCCAAATACTTCCGGTCCAGAGATTTTACCGCAAGAAATCTTAGAGGCTTTAGGAGATCCCATAGGAAAAGAGGAAGTTCTTGGTCCCGCTATCACTGATGAGATTGCTAAACGTTGGGGTAGGATCTTGGTGGAAGGTTTAACCAAGGAATCAAAAGATGCTACTATAAAAAAGACCCTGATACCCGAAAACTTTTGTTTATCAAAAGCTCCGAAACTCAACCTTGAGATATCGGCGGTACTTAGCGATAATATGAAAAATCGCGATAAGCTCTTTGAAAAAGCTCAAAATCAACTTGGTTTGGGAATCGCAGGCTTGGCAAACTTAGCTTCTTCGCTAATAAAAGAAGACATGGAAAAAGTGGAAATCCTTAAGAGATTATCGGAAGTCAGTCAAATCTTACTAGATTTGCATCACGAGAATACAAAACAAAGGCGAAAGTTAATAACCACATCATTAGACAAAAAATTTAGTGCTACTATCAATGACGTCAAAAGAGATACTTTTCTCTTTGGCGCAAATCTCGGAGAAAAAATTAAAGCCACGAAAACGGCGGAACGGTCTGGCCTTCAAGTCAAACGTAATAATGTTGGTGTTCCATCCACATCCAGGCAACAGGGAAACTGGAGAGGCCCACCCAAGTATCAACCGACCAGGCTACCCAAACAGGGTGGGCAGAAACCGAGATACCCAGCCACTCAAGGATACGCAGCACCACAGGGTCGGAGGCCGCCTCCAATTACGAATCGGGGCCCTCCAGCACCGAGGATGGACCACAGGCCCCGCAGGAACAATTAGAGGTACTTCATGCTGGTAGGTTGCGACATTTTGTCAAGACCTGGCAAACTATTTCCAAAGACCCAGTTATACTAGACTATATTAAAGGGTTCAAAATCCCATTTGTAAAATTTCCTGTTCAAGACTTCGTGCCTGCTAATCCTAAGTTCAGTAACACTGAAATAAATCAGTTAAAACTATCTATTACGAAACTTTTAACTATGGGGGCCATTACAAAATGTAAAGACATACCGGATCAATTCATTTCAAAAATTTTTCTTATTCCGAAAAAGGACGGTACCTATAGGTTTATTCTTAATCTAAAGATGCTAAATAAATTTATTGATTCCGAACATTTTAAAATGGAAGATATTCGCACGGCTTCTAAGTTAATTAGTAAGGACTGTTTCATGGCCACTATAGACCTGCAGGACGCATATTTTTTAGTGCCGATTCATTACTCGTCTAAAAAATACCTCAGGTTTAAATTCCAAGGCATTACATATGAATTTCAATGTCTTCCATTCGGTTTGTCTTTGGCTCCCCTCGTATTTACGAAGTTGATGAAGCCAGTAGTCACTCATCTCAGGAATCAGGGGCTCCTTTTAGTCATATACCTAGACGATTTATTATGCATAAACAATACCTACGAAAGCTGCATTGATAGTGTGTCGGCGGCGTTAGACCTCCTTAAGAGCTTAGGTTTTGTTGTAAATAAGGATAAAAGTAACCTGATTCCTAGCCGAATACAAACGTTCCTTGGTTTTGAATTAAATTCACAACAAATGTGTTTGAGTTTACCAGGTAAAAAACGGCAAAAAATATTGGAACAAACTAAAAAATTGTCTAAGATGCGCTCTTTGACAATCAGAGATTTTGCTAAATATTTAGGTTTGCTCTGCTCGGCCTGCCCCGCAGTTTCCTATGGATGGCTTTATACAAAGCGTCTCGAAAAGGAAAAATTTTTAGCTCTACGTCGCTCCGGTGACGACTATGATAAAGTAATGAACTTATCCTCGGATCTTTACTCAGAGTTCATGTGGTGGAAAAATAATATTCTGACATCACATAACCCTTTACGTAGTGGTAGATACATGCTTGAGATCTTTTCTGACGCTTCTCTTACTGGCTGGGGGATTTACTGTAATGGGGAACGTGCTAATGGTTTTTGGGATCCTACAGAATTAAAAAATCACATTAACCTTCTAGAATTAAAAGCTGCCTTTATAGGCTTACAGTGTTTTGCCAGAGATCTTTATAATATGGAGGTTTTACTCCGTATTGACAATACCACGGCAATAGCGTATATAAATAGATTTGGAGGGGTCCAATATGATCACCTTAATGAAGTTACTAGACATATCTGGCAGTGGTGCGAGCAAAGGAAACTCTTCATATTTGCGTCATATATCAAATCGAAGGATAATACAGAAGCTGATCTAGAATCCAGACATTTCAATATCGATATTGAGTGGGACCTATCTCCTAAAGCTTTTAAGAGGATTTCAAAATGTTTCGGAAACCCTCAAATCGATTTGTTTGCTACGCGGTTAAATGCAAAGTGCAAAACTTACATTTCGTGGAAAAGAGATCCTAACGCCTTTGATATTGACGCATTTACAATAAACTGGCACCCTTTTTTCTTCTACGCGTTCCCACCATTTTCGTTAATCCTTAAATGTCTACGCAAAATAGTCAACGATCAAGCAACAGGTATCATGGTTGTACCATATTGGCCTAGTCAACCATGGTATCCCCTGTTTTTGTCTCTTTCCCAAAGCCAACTTATATATTTCGATCCAAGTTCTTCACTACTTTTGTCCCCTTTCAGGACTCCTCACCCACTTTGGAAGCGCCTTATCCTGGTATCGGCGCTATTATCGAACAAGTGTATACAAGACAATCGGTACCCCGTAACGCAATCAAAATTATAATGTCTTCATTAGCCGATAGCTCTTTGAAGCAATATAATGTGGTATTAAAAAAATGGTGGCAATTTTGTACTCAAAAACATGTAAATAATTTTTTTGATTGTAATATCTCGAATATTTTGGAATTTTTAGCTGAACAGTATCAATCTGGCGCAAACTATTCAACTTTGAACACCTCTCGAGCTGCACTTGCGTTAGTATTGGGTAAAGGTGTTAGCCAAGATGATCGAATAACCCGATTCATGAAAGGAGTTTATAGAACTAAACCTTACTTCCCGAGGTATGAATCGACATGGGATCCAAATGTCGTACTTGATCATCTTGCCAATTTTTACCCAAATGAGTCTCTAAGCATAGATTCTCTTACTAAAAAGCTGGTAGCTCTCCTCGCGTTATCCACGGGACAACGTGTGCAGACGCTATCGTTGATACGTTTATCCAATATTAAAGTAAGTAGCACAAGAATAGAAATTACCATTTGTGACTTGATTAAAACTTCGGCGCCAAACAGACCTTTGCCAATTTTGATTATACCTTTCTTTCCCCATAGGGAACAAATTTGTCCTGCGAAAACATTGTCCTCATATATGGCTGCTACAGAAAATTTTAGGAGCCTACCGCTCACAGAAAGACTAATTCTGACAACTAAGAAACCCGTCCACAACGCTACCGCTGCAACTATAAGTAGATGGATTAAAACAGTTTTATCGCAAAGTGGAATTGATACTAATGTTTTCACAGCGCATAGCACACGTCATGCCTCAACTTCAGCGGCCAGACGTAATGGTGTATCCATTGACGTTATTAAACGAACCGCAGGGTGGTCAGGCAATTCCTTAACGTTTGCCAAATTCTATAATCGCCCTATTACGCCGGTTGAGGAAAATGCTTTCGCAGAGGCAATATTGTATCCCTAATCAAGATATTTAACAATAGATGATAAATCGTTGTAATACTTTTACCTAATCCTAATACGTATGATTAGAAGCCTTACTGGTTACATAAATATTATGTTATACTTTATATTATAAAGATAATAATTAAATATGCTCAAATTATGATATTTTCGTACAATAAGAGATAAGAAGTTTATGTTTCGTATCTTATATTAAAAACAAAGAAATTAAAGTTGTTTTTTCCGATTCAATACTTTATTATATATTCTCTTTTTTATGCAATCTCGTTTGTTTTAACGCTAAACATCTACATAGTTATTATTATAAATCTTGAGGATGTAACGTTGTAGGTATAATTAATGGTTAAACGAACTTACCTTAAGTGATGTTCGACCATAATTATACTAAACGTTACATCCGAAGAGATTTATAGTCCCACCCATTCCCAAACTGAATCCCGAATCAGAAACAAAACGAGATAGATGGCGCTGAAAAATGAAGCTTAGCGGAAGGGCTGCTAGATGGCGCGACTAGTAGTGTCGTTCAGTAATGCTTTCAATTTTATTTTGTTAATTTATTTTTATTTACACAGCTCTAAAAATATGTGCGACGCCTAGTACATTGAGAAGTGAAACTACATAGTTATTATTATAAATCTCTTCGGATGTAACGTTTAGTATAATTATGGTCGAACATCACTTAAGGTAAGTTCGTTTAACCATTAAATTTAAGTGATAAGTATACAAATTATAACTCGCAACTCGTTTCATTCCTTTCGTAAGTGCAAATTCCCGAACCGAATTGGCGCAAAAATGCGCTCGCGCATGTCCAGGGTTCATTCACTGAGCCCCTGGGCTATCGGAACTGACTATTAGGATGCCTCGATTTATGCGCGGGCCCTTAGACTGCGGCGTGTGAGACCGCCCGCATACAGTCGAGTGGAACTCAGTAAGGCTAAGAACTGAAGAGCAAAGAAGAGGTGATAGCGGTTAGTTTGGACATAGCGAAGGCCTTTGATCGGGTATGTCACTCAGGACTTGTGTCGGAACTTCTATAATACGACTACTTGGAATCATGGAGTTTGTTGATGAAACTGTGCAGATAGATTTTATTTTAACGGATCATCAAAGTCGTAGTCGATGGTGCATGGTCTGATATCAAATCTAATAACGTTGGTGTTCCCCAAGGATGTATCCTATTGTCTACGCTTTTTCTTCTGCGCATAAATGATATGCTTCTCACTAGCGGATTTCATTCCTATATAGGTGCAGCAGGAGCGATGCTTTATACAACGGTTGTGCAAAACGTATTTAAATTGTCAAGTAGAACTTCACTCTATCAGGTAAACTGTAACTTCAGTGGCATGAAAGAAAAACTCACCATACTTTTTGTACCCTAATCTTTTATCGATAATATGACCAGTTAATTTTGCTACTATTATTGAAGCTTTGGCTACTGTAGCAGGTGCACAACAACAATATCCACAGATTTATGGCAATAGCAATATAGGACCATAATAGTATGTTTTGACAGCCCATTACAAAAAACATTTGTTCGAGACCGTGACCTAATATTATTCTTGCCATTTGTTTATTTTTTGGTGATGGTAAGTGATCACCACCGCCCATGGACATCAACCACACCAGAGGGAGTGGAGATGCGTTGCCGGCCTTTTAGGTAGGTAAAGCCTCGTTTCTTGAAGATCTCAATGTCGTACCGGTTCGGAAATACCAATGCGGGAAGTGGATTCCACTCCTCATTGCGTGGCAAAAAATGACGTGAAATTTTATATTTTTTAACATTATTATATTAGTATTATTTACGTTGTATTTGTACTAATCCATAGTACAAATACAACGTAAATAACATTATTATATTAGTATTATTTACGTTGTATTTGTACTAATCCATAGTACAAATACAACGTAAATAATACTAATATAATAATGTTAAAATTAAATTACATCCGTAATTCCGAAATAAAAAGATTATTATTAAGAATTCTTTACTGATATCTATACCTTTACTATCGTTCACACGGCAGGACTCAATTTACATTCCAAATTAGGCAATAAAAATCTTCCGTCGAACAGATACGGTTCAAATTGTAAAGTTAATATGTCAATGAATGAAACAGAGCGAATGGACTGAGATCTTAATTGAACATAACAGGGTACAAAGTTGAATGAAGAGAAATGCCAGGGATGATAAATGACTCAAAAATGCTCATTTCCATATCGGAGGCCAAACTGTAGCACCGAGTAAGTTAAAGTTTTTGAACTGAGACGGATTTTTAAATTTTTTATTTATTTATTCTAGCACATAAAATAGATAACAATCGAAGAAAATATTGTTTAGGGAATGAAATTGTACAT